>CAJNOL010000700.1:0-74785 GCA_905250125.1 Rotaria sordida | reverse complement strand
TTTTTAACGCTGAATCTGATAATATAAGTCGCAGAAGCCTAACAAAAAAACCAGAACAGCAAATTTTCAAAAATTCAAAACAGTGGATTTTTTGCAAAAAACGACTTCTTCTTAGTTTTGGGTTTTTTCGACCTAAAAAACCTATTCACAAAAGCTAAAAACCAGGTTTTCTTGATCAGAAGATCGAGCTCGATCGAATCATATCTAAAGAAAGGAAAAAACCTTCCTTGATTGTTGCGTTGTGGGCACATTATAAGGATTTCTCAATGTTTCAGTTTAAATAACAAAATTTACGACAGCGAAGAAGTGCCACAAAAATATCTTTTAAGACTTGAAGGAGTGAGAAAAGAAAAGAACAGTAGTCCATGAGCATCACTTCCATTTCGAAAGGCGTCCATCTTTTAACACACAAGATTCCATGCCCCAATGGTCTCTTAATTGCATTGTGAAGGTGTAAATTTTCTGATTCGTGTGATGACAGACGAATTGCTTTGCCATGCATCACCCACATAGAGATGACCTTCCGTATCGTCCAATTCCAAACCAGTATTGTAAAACCAATTGTAGAGCGACACAGACGGATCGCAAATCCCACTGAGAATCGTTGCACTAGCTGATTTCGAATTCACGGGCCAGTATTGAACGCGTCCATTTCCACAATCACTTATTAGCATATCACCGTTTGAACGAACCAACAAACCTATCGGATGGTTTAATTCACGCATTGAACTTCCTGATGACGAGCCATTGCGACCTGTCGACAAATAAGATTTAGCGTATACTAACTTAAAATTCATCTTTCTATCAACTCCTCTCAATATCTGTGTGATGACTCTCTCACTACTGTATCATCAACAAACCAACAAAACAGCCAATGAGTCTCAATGCCAGAACAACAGAGAATGAAACATGCCTCGTGCATATGCCATCACGCAAAGAGCTGCAGAACAGATGGAACCGATAGAGTGGGAGAACAACACATCACACAAAACACACCCCAAGACAGATCATAACATAGCACAAAGGAAGAGAGAACGCAGCAGACGAAGGATCTTATAGTCAGAGCCATGCCAAACTGCTCCTTCTGAACTAAGATAATGTTCAAGGAAAACAAATCCAATTTTAGTCATGGCACGTGCAAACTCGCCTCGTATGTGGCGATTAGGAACTTGTCTTGGCAAGTAATCGGGTTGTTTCCCAGAAAATGCCAAGCCCAAGCTATATGCAACTTCTGTATCATCTAACGCAGGAAATCAGTTCAAGATGAGCCCTCCTCCGAAAAATGCTGCAACTACGCCGTCAATGGTTCACACTTATTGGACAGATAGTAGGGTTTTGGAAGATGTTGCTCATTCTCGTCTAGTGACACATCACGAGTCAAATCTTATTTTTCGTATCCATGACACTACTGCTCTCGAGGAAAATAGTTACTGAGAGAGATAGCTTTTATCATTAGATGGGCGTGCTCAAACATATCATACCCAGTCAGATATCAGAAAAATATGATTTTTTTTAATAGTTATATTGCATATATAATATTACTAGTAAAAAAAAATCAGATTTTGCTGATATCTGACTGGGTATGATATGGATGGGCACATCTATATTCAGTTCTCACTTGTGTAGATTGCCAACATTGCTGAATGCTTTCAAAATCTCGAAAAAGACTTGTCTGAAAATCGGATTGAAATACTGAAAAAAGACGTTCACATAATCATCTGAATGAGCCATCATTATCTCAAAAACAAGTCTCTTGTTGCTGAGTTAGGCTGGATGATTACTGACTAAAAGATAGAAATCTCTATTTAAGTCACATATGACATATGCTCATCAGAAATGATCGCTGATTATTGTCCGACAGCCGATTCTAGCTGAGGTTTTTTCCGTGATTCTCGATTTAGAAAACTCTCTGTCACTTATACACTTGTCCTATCCGCATGTTCTTATTTCTAGGCATAAAATCTTGAAAGAATATGTAATCTACATAACAATAACGGACAAACCTGCAACTGTAATTCCTCTGGTGGAATTTTTCTTCCATTGCTGGATTCGGTGATTTCCGTAATCTGCCACATACAACGTTTCGTTTTGATCTACGAAAATACTGCGTGGTTGGTATAATTGATTGGCACGATCTCCATCACCGTTACCGCCAGCAACAATGATCCCTTCAGTCGCGTTCAACGTCCAAAGTAGAACGCGTGAATTAAACGAATCGGACACATATAGATTTCCGTTAGTTTGTAATACGAAAAGATCGAAACAATTGCGAATTTTGCTCAATGATGCAGTGTCATCATCGTAGTAATAGTCTGGATCGGACGCTGAATTGTTGATTATTCGCTTGCCTTTAAAGAAATATTTGGAAAGTACATAATTCGTAACAGATAGAACTGTACTTCAACGTAAATTTAGAAAACGCGTCTAATTTAATCAGAGCAACAAAAGAGCACAGTAGCAGAGAAAAAGGACGTTTTTTCAACAACAAATTGGCAGAGAAACATTCAAAATATAGCTTGCTCTCATAGTCAATGTCTCATACAACGAGTTCATTTAGAGACAAATACTCTACACACACGCACATACTCCTTCAAATACAAAGAGCTTGATTCTCACAAATGAAGTGTCATCTTTAGTTTTTATGTTGATTCACGCTAATCTATATGTAGGATAGCGCATTGAGTGAAAAAAAACGTGCTTTTTCTCGATTTCGACCTACTAAGGATTATTTTCTAAAATCAGTTGTCTTACCAGTGGGTGATACAAGTGTTCCATTCGGATAGAGTTGGTATCTTTCTATATAATAGTAGTAGGACACATACATCATGTTGTTTTGCTGATCGATCGACAGGCTCACAGGGTTGGCCAAGGTTACCAGTAATGACGTGAATAAGTTCCCATCAAAATTCAAAATACGGGAATTTTCTGTATCGGCAATGTAGATCTTGCCTTGATCATCTCGAAATAAATCACACGCATATGATGTGACACCAGGGGAACTGCCATTGCCATACGTATACACAGCCACCGCTGTATCATTCGCATTAAAGCAAAGAGGTGGTAATACTACAACACACAAGTAGCTAGAGTCATATCCAGGATTTTTAAGCACTAGGCAAAGACTCAGCTAGATTCTTTTGAGCACTGAACAGTTATGTGCAATTTGAAAATCAATTGAACTGCAATTTTTTATCTTTTTCATGAGTCGATATGCATGATGATGAGACGCCTTCATCATATCTTGCTAGAAGTAGGGCTTGATCTGATCTTTCTTGTGTTTTATGTTATTGCACCAATTGCGTTTTTTCAAATGCGAACAAAATAGCGAGTCATCTCATTCAAAAACTCTTCATAGTTCAAAGCAGAACTGGAACCGGTATCGGTCAAGTGCCGATTTTCACCGATTCAAATCTTCAAATTTTGTCTCTTTTTTCCAGATTTTTTTCGACCTTATCATGCATTCACACCAAGTTTCTATGCTGTACAAGATAATAATGAGAACAAGACCGAATCCAAACATAAAAACGTGTCAGTGATTCGGTTTGATATTCATTGATATGCCCAGCCTAGCTTAAAGAACACTATGGTGCGTCATCATTTGATACTTGGACAGATGAAAGCAGAACTTAAACCTAACCTGTTTTTAGATCGTATAATTGAACGAAGAGAAATACACGTATATGAATCTGCATACGAGAAAGAACGAGGTGTTATTTCTTGCCATTTTATTTTCAGCTCTGATCTAAAACATACTTTCACACTCATCAAAATGTTCTGAAAATAAAGCAAAAGGCGTCTCATCCTGATGTAAGACCAGCAGATGTTTAACTAGGCACTGTATGGTTGAATTATCGCACATTACCAGGCTATAGTAAACGAAACTTAGCTGATGATAGAAAGTTTTTCTCTTTGCCTACGACAATTTCTATTCTTTTAGGTCCAGCTGAAAATCTAAATCGGTCGACTCGATTCGGTTTAGATTTTCTCTTAAAATAATCAGGTTGCAGGTGGGACCTCCTGTTATCAGTTGCCACTAAAATATTAAAACTGAGATGTGCTTCAAAAAAATAAAACGTTTCGATCTCGCCTCGTTTTTAGGCAAGGAAATGCGTTTAGTAGAGAGAATAAAACATATTGCTTTGTTCATCTTTCTATTCTCTTTCAAATAAGCCGTTACTCTCAATAATCACTTGAAAAATAGGATGAAAACTGGAAAAAAGTGAACATGATGCGAAACCAAGCAATATACATAATGTTACTCTTCAAAATTCTGCTAAAAATCAAAAAAGTGTTGTCGAACATTTCTCGAACGTCAGAAGTCCACTTCTTTTTTGTGTTATGTTTAAAATAATTAAAAAATGCGTTTTTTTTGGCATTGTATGATCCTTTGCCGCAATATTCGATTATAACGCGAATAATCTCTCAATCTGAAAGAAATATTACTGAACCGAAAATCAGTCATCAGCCATTCTCACAGTAAAAAAAAATATTCAATAGATTCTGGTTTTCATCTTACCTGTGATCAGCGCGTCGGACGTTGTTGACACTCGTGTTGACGTCATTACACCCATGACTGTAGTAGTGGTCAATGGAATGGATGCACTCGTGTTGTTCTCTATAGACAGGAAACAAGTACAATGCACCGAAGTGGCTTTTAAAGGGGCACCTGACGTTATTATTAGTTTATGTATCAAACTCATATCTGCCGAAGGTGTGGTTTTGGAGAGAACGAAAGTTAGGGGTGTGTAGCGGCGTAGTTAGGGGAGCGCTGAGCTTCCCTATAGAAGGGATCGAGCCCCTCATAGAATTTGTTTTGACTGCACCGCGAGGGAAGGGTGAATGTTCTAAAACAGAAAAAGCACTGAGATCAGTAATTGCTTTCACATTCTTTAAATTATCGCAAGATAAACGTTGTGATCAAGCTATTACGATCAGAAGATCGTGGGTCGATTCGAACCTCTGAGCCAGAATCGCGTTTTCAAAAGCATAAAGCAAGAGCCGAAAGAGTTATTCTAAAACTATGGTTATGGTTCTAAAATCAAGAACGGTTGATCATTCATTACGACCGTATATAAAGCTCGTTTACAAAATGTTTAAAAATTCTTGATCTGTTTTTAAACTTCAAATTTGATGATCAAGACGTCATTCCAACGTAAAATTGAACTGTAGTAACATCAAGTTTACAGTGCCGTTGTCTTGTAAAAAAAAGGAAAATTCGGGCACAACTTGCTTTGACATCCGATAAGCGTGTGAATGGTTGTTTCATGATATTCTGATGCACCTTCTTGAAAACTCAATTGCCAGAAAGTTTCAATAATGTTATTTCTCTATTAGAGTGCGACACAGATCGATTCCTAGTGACTAGAGCCTGCTGGTGCCATTTTTTTCTTACCCGAAGCCGTATCAATGTGTATGAGCATGAATACGGATATTAGTGGTACCTGCAGGATTCTACTGGTAACCAAGCCCGATCTAACCCGTGCTATTTCAAACTTTAAAATCCAGCCATTATCTCATTTAGACTAGCTGTTTATTCTATATGGATCTGGTCTTTTATTTCACTTTCTTTACTGAATGTTGAGAGATTGTCATAGACAATGCTCCAACATAGATTTGAGTGACGCTAAAAGACCTTTCAGAGTCCGACATGAGCCAATTTATTTTTGGTGACTCAGCTCCATCCGAGTCGCATTCTGTTCTCGGTTAAAGATCGTGCCTTGCAAAGAACCTCTCAAAAAGCTAATAGTCTCGCAATTCCTTTTCTGCCACTGCACGCTTGCATCAACATATTTTTAACCTCGATATAGTTTCACTAAAAATGAGTTTTAATACCATCCGGAAAAACTTCTTTTTTCGGAGGTAACCGAGTATTTGTCTTCACTTTTTCCGAAGAAATATATTAAAGTGTCAGCCACAATCCATCTCAAATAAGAATATGAGTGAATTTTCGTTCTTGATGCATATCAAGATTGGATCAGGGCTTCGTATAGGCTGAACTAGTTTTAGACCAGCCCAGCTCAGTCCAGTCTAGCTCATGGACCGAAGTTTTTGAATAGCAATGGGCTGGGCTGAACTGGACTGGACGAACGCTTTTTTTATGATGGACGCCCATAAGCCAAGAACTTTGACTCGTAGGTCGAGCGTCTGAAAACAAAGTTTTTTTTCGAATAGATATGGGTGTGGGCGTGCTTGTATTTATCTTCTCGTCATACCTACACCCCACACCCTTGGGACTGGGCTGGGTTGGAAAGCTTCGGCCCAGTCTAGCATAATACGAGATGATTCATGGACTTACTTTCTCCATACCAGCCAGGCCCATTCGAAGTTCTGGAGTGGATGTCGACAAATTTCATTAGTCGTTACGTCCTATGCACTGTTAACTGTCTCTCTGTCTCTATCCTTTTTCGGAACTCAAACAAACTGACAATCAGTACAGTGAAATAAAATCTATCGTACTCATGTTGGTTATTTGCATACTGGAATCTACATCGAAGAGACTCACAAGTGTCTTAGTTTATTCTAATGATTACTTTGCACTTCATACCCATTTTTAGTAACAGCGTAGCCGCCACTAGAAAAAAAAATCCGACCAGCGATACACCAGCGGTAGGCCAGAAAATCAATTTACGACACTTCCACTTGCGCACATACAAATATTTTAAATCAATGCCGGTAACCTAGGATGCAGAATCGAAAATCGTTCAAACAATTCATATAGCTGATACAGTCATCTGTGAGCTTACCGGAGTTACAAAGACTGTCGACATGTTATCGTACAAATGATTCAATAGAAAAGAGCCATCTGGCTTCCTTTCCTCTGCCTTATAAATACAACCACTCTTAATTTTCTCTATTTCCATCCAGCCGAAACATCTCAATTCTTTTCACTTCATTTTCTTTTCTCTCGCTCTTACTTTTTCATTAGTATAAAAAGTGAATGGCACAAAAATGCTCTTCTCAGTAGTTTTTTCTTTTCACTCTCACTCAAAGTCAACATTTTTTCCAATTGATTCTCTATTCCATTCACTGCAATACCGTTGCTTTTTAATTACCTAAATAACATCTGTCTTTTTCCTTTCTAGCTGTCACTTGCTTTGTCATCAGTGAAAACGTTTTGATGTATGAAAAAATGCCTCTCTTAGTGTTTATTTTGTCTCGATAGTTAAAAAAAGGTAAGTGTTTTGCCAAAGAGCTCGAGCCTATATTGCTACAACAATGTGCGTTTTCTAGCAATTCTCACGTTCCAGAAATTGGAAATTCTGTGAAAATCTACAAACTGACGGAATCTAACGAACAATACATCTGCAACATAGTCAGCCATTCAAGGAAATGAAGCATTTTTGACAAATCTAGCAAACCTCATAGAACTTTATCATGAAAAGTGATGTTGGAAGACTTTTCTGTCTAACGTAGTAGCGTAAAATCCTATACCATTGCTAATTTTTCTTGAATTTCTTGATCTCCAACACTATCTATATAGTTAGCGTTACTTAGCAACGATGTAGAATTCTATGGAATTGCTATATTTCTCAGAATTGCTTGATTTTCTTGAAGTTGTTCAATTCCAACAGAATCTGGATAGTGTAGTAGATGGCGTCAGTGATCCTGAGCAGTGATATAGAATTCGATGAAATTTTCAATTCCTGAAACGTGGATATAGCTCGCTTTTTTGTGTGCCTGAGTAATTTCTGTCACTTTCCGATGCACGATGCGATCAATGAATTGGAGACAAAGAAGTTTCAAAAGAACTTTCTCTCGTAATTTTCCATTACACGTAGAAACTCGGAAATGATTGTTTTTTAAATTTTGCTTTACTCCAGAAAATGGCGCTAGCATATACGCCTGAAACGAATTGGCCCAATAAGTTAAAATCGAAAGTCTTTGATCTTCTGATGAGAAAATATTGTCCGCTTTGTTCGTTCGTGTCGGAAATCTTTGGAATTGAATTTGTAAATATTTTTATTTTATTTTCATTTACATCAGAGAGCTGCAGCATCAGCTCCGATTCAGGTTTTGGAAACCTACTTCTTGAGTTGTTTTTGTAGAATAAGAAGAAAACTGGGCAAAAAAAGAATCGTGAAGCCGGGACCAGAAACAGAAACAATCTGTTTTGCTACCTTTACCGAGCACGATTTCATTTTTTTGTAGGACCCACATGCGAGATCATTTTTGCGTATATCTTGAATAATTACTTCTTCGAGAAGTGTTTAGTTCAAAAGCCGAGGGTGAAACAGCAATTCGACACTCTAATAATCCAGCGCACTCCCGCAATCCCAGGCACTCCTGCACTCCCTGACAATGTTGGATTGCTGGAGTATGCCATTTCCTCTCTGACAATAGCCAATTTTCGAATCGACACTTTTTTGTTGTGAAACACAGTTGTAAATGAGTATTGAAGAAAATAGCGGGAAAATTGAAGTCTCCACCCCTCACAGACCGTGACAGATGTGATGAAGGGATCAGAGTCTACTACCGGACTTTGTATCGATCACAATTCACTAAAAAGGGAGTACCGAATATTGTGAGTGATCGAATTGCAAGACGTTTCTGTAGAGTTCTGCGGCACCACGATCTTGTGGTTCTGATTCTGGGTCCAAAAAGTTGCCAGCTCAATGATACACTTTTTATTTTAATGCATTAGAAATAAAGAAGAAACGCTCTTAAATGCATATATTTTGCAACAAATGATGATTGCTACAGCACGTTATTCAGAAACATTTACAGATCAGATTCAACTTTCAGAACCAAGAGTTGGTTCCGATTCCGATCCCAGCACCAACGTGTTTGGCCCTATCCGGCCCCGTCGGAACCGAGACCGAGAGTGGAACTGATACAAGCGCGTATCCAAGGAGCCCATGAAGTCTGGATCCACCTCTTAGAAAAAAATTCCCTGTTGGTGGGTATGGGAAAAACAATTGTTCTAACGCAAAATACTTTTTTCTCCGTGGTAGGACCTCCCGTCAGAAAATTTCTGGCTAGATGCCTGGATTGGTCCCGCATGATTCTACTTTTCTGTTCATTATTGAAGTGATTCTGTCGTGTTCCACATTTTAATCTCGTAAGGATTGCGCTGTAAGCTTTCTCGTTTCAATTCTAATATCATCTTTTTTGTTGCTAATTAGTGCGTGCAGCGCACAGGCTACGGAAAGGTTATGATAATTCGATGAACCCAATTTCATTGATCATTTCGCGCCGTCTTTTAATTATCATAAGACAAATAGAACCATTTACATCGCGGAATATTTATGTTAGATAGCTGTTTTGATGTTCCCAGCAGGGAACTTTTTGCAACTTCGTGCTGTTCGTTGTTGGAAAAAATCTGAAGCCAGTTCAAGATGAAAGAAGTACAAAGTTTTATAGAAAATTAACGAGGAATTTTCTGAAAATATTCTCTTTCAGTAACCCAATTCGGCTAACATATAAGCTACGTATCGTGAGAATCATTTTCTGTGCGCCACCAGTTACTTCGAAGAAGCTATATGTGAGCACACAAAAAAAATTGCCTTAATATTTCATCCGAAACCAATAAACTCTATCGCTTTTCATCTCTATGAAGCAATTAGCATGAGACCAAAATACGTTTTTTATCTTCCCCTCTCAAACAAATTTTCTGGCTTCAATAATGTTCTTGCTGTACTAAAATGAATACACATACGAGATGACCGTACTTTGTTTTACAAAGAATACTCTGTTTCTAATGCAGATCTAATGCCTATATAGTAAGTGCTGTTCAATGATCTGAAGGTGATAAAAAGTCATACTGATGAGTGTTTCTCGCTTTATTTTCTGACTTATAGCATCAGCAAGCGATTTGTACTTGGTTCATTTTTAAAGGATCAAACAGTTTACATTAAAATCACTTATTGACGTTCTTATGTTGTGAAAATAGACGACAGAACTAAAATGAGAGAGAAAGAGGTATTTCCTTGAACTCTACGCTTGTTTGTCATTGAGCTGATTCATGTATCGTTTTTTATTTCCTGCGAAAGAGAATTTTCCTCCCGTGTCTGTTGATCATCTATCAACCAAATACCAGACTTCTTTTTACTTGTACTTGCTACTTACCTATTTTGCTCAAGGGCCATCAAAACGTACACGAGGAATAGCAAGAGACTAAAAACAAAGACATTTTCGGTACTTTTATTACAGCCAAATATTAATATGCACAAATTATTGCATACAGAGTTCGACATTGCTTTCGAAATCCATCGGGATAGGTCAAGCTTTTTCAACATTCTGTTGCTTAGCCTCCATGCGATAGTAAATTCCGCTTTCCAGGAAATTCAAAAAAATAACTACAGAAGAAATTTCATGAAAATTTAATTCAATGCTTTAAAGATAATTACCGCGAAATCAGGTATTAAAAAGGAATATAGAAAAAACTTTAAGTTTAAGTTAGAGTTAACTTGCATTGGGTTGGGTTAGGTTACATTGCGTCAAGTACCCAACCCAACCCGAAATCACATCGTCTGTTTTAAATTTATCTATGCACATATGTTCTTCATTCACTTAACCCAACCCAACCCAACCCAAACACACACGAAATCAACTCATCTCTTTTATATTCATCTATGGATATATATTCTTCATTCACTTGACTCAACCCAACCCAATCCAACCCAATCCATCCCAACCCATCACAATGCATCCCTAACAGATCATATACTATATCTCCATAAAAATGCGTACCATGAATGAATGAAACTAGAGATAACAGAATTCTTCTACATGCACATCTTTTTCCCCAAGTACCATGCGAACAGTTATACATATAGTCCTACACTGTATATCTATGTTTATGAAGATAAGCACTGAATATTTTTACATTAACACTGTTCTTGTAAATCATCCTCCACTTGATGTGCAGCCAAATTTGAATTTCCTGGAAAGCGGAATTTACCATGTCCTCTTAGCCTCGACCTTTTTCGTTCGGCAAAAGTTCTATTCTCGGAAAAGAATAGATTCTATACTGACTGAAAAATAAAAATGCACTAGTGTTTTTTTTACTTCGTTGTGAAAAAACAATTAAACTAGCTGCTGTGCTCAATTTTTCGCTTAGATTTACTTCATTTCGAAGAAACCTCACGAATTTCATTGTATAGCTTGTTTATTTGCGCACATTTATTTATGCGGCTAGAAAAGTAAAATCTATTACAATTGAATTATTTTCAGAATCCCATAGAATAATTTTTGCAGGTAAAATGGATGAACTTCCTTATGATTTGAAAATAAAACAGCTCATTCTTCTATTTCAGCTTGACATCGCACGTAATCATGACCGGCATCTATCATCACCTGAGAAATTTTCTTGCCTCGCTTAACTTTTTCAAATCTTATCCTCCATCGACTGATCCATTGGATGTTGCTGACGAACGCATTTCTACCCGAGTATTTCTTGTTCTCCTCGGTCTGCTCATTGCAATTCTGTCCGTTTACACTTCACTGATCGTCATTCAAAAAACTGAAATAGTGAAGACACCAAGTCTGTCTAAATACCAATCATTATACGACAAATACGGTGCTTTCTCTCTAACCTGTTTCTGTACTACCGTCTCCATCCCCTACAAAGCATTTGTTACGGTCGAACCAGTTTTTCATCAGCTGTGTTCAAGTCAGTTTGTATCGTCGAATTGGATCGATTATCTGATAAATTTATCACACTATGCCCCGTCAAAAAATGATTTTCGACAAATTGGTCCATATATGTTTCAATTATTAGCAGATTTATGCCATCTAGCCAGAGATGAAGTGATCAGTAATTCTCTCACTGCTTTTTATTCAACAAAATATATTTCAGCTTTGGTACAGGCGAAGGATATTTTCGATGTAACGGTCCACGAGATCATCAACGTTTTTAAATCGTCTGCAGGAACAGAATTTCTCAGTACATTGGATATAATTCGTTTGACAACAAGCGGAAATCAACTTATGTCCAGTATGTACACTAGTTCTTATAATGAACGTCGCCGAAAAAACGAAGTAAAAATTCCGATAATGCCAATGCAATATTCACAGAATTGCTCTTGTCAAACGTCAGACAAATGTACACAATTAATGACTGTGAAAAATGTATCTAGCGGCGATGAATTTGAAATAACCGGCCTTCGAATTGGCTGTTATGTTGTTGAAGCTTTAATGCAATCGACTCTTGAATGTTTCTACAATTCAACTTGTTTAAATGAAATTCAATCGAAATTGAATTATTCTACCGCTCTCAATATCACTGCATTAAGGTCATTGTCTGCTTCGGATTCAAATTCAACCGTTCAACGTCTGATCGAACAGTTTATGATCGATCAATGGTCTGAAAATGTTTCCTATAGTTCATATTATGAAAAATGCCAACCATCTCACTGTACCTTGACTTACAATGGACGAAATGGTTGGATTTATATTGTGACATTTCTTATCGGCATGATCGGAGGTCTCACGTCGGTGTTAATGATCATCGTACCACTACCAGTAACATTTTTGAGACGAAGGAAGCGACAGGCACCTGTTCAAATTAATCGAGGTGAGACAGACCGTTCAGATATTGATGACTATCCTTCTAGATCACTGAAAAAGGACGAAGCTTATATTTTGCTTCGTCAAACTATTGACTTCCAGGATGGTATACTATTTTTTTCTCGTCTAATTGTTCAGGATATTCTCAAGTCAAAAGAATTCGATGGTTAGTTAGTTTTTGAATGAAAGTGTGAAATTACAGAATTTCTGTTCTTGTGTGACAAAACGTTTCAAATGCAATTGAGTGTTTTTGTTTCAAGTCATAATCTTACGGTTGCATTATTCGATCGATATAAGGCTATGACTGATAAAAATTGAACGTATCCTAACATTCCTCGGAAGTAGAACTGTTTTCGTGCCATGATGTAACCTTTTAGATAAAGCATTGGTCCTCGATTCCTTCACAGTTTCACGATCCCCAAAAATCAAAATAATGCAATCTCTATAATAATGTTCAGATCTACACAAACACACTTCCTTCCTTGGTTGTTCATGGATGTAGGTGTGAGTATGAAAAATGTTGTGGACAACGTATTATTTTGGTTTTTGGGAAACATGAAACTATAAGGAAATTGAGAACCAATTACACGATTTCTCAGGAAGTTATAATGGCTCTGCTGATAATTCATCAACGGTTTAGGAAAACCTATTTCTCAGGTCTTGAACATTGTTGACAACGAAAAGTTGGGTCAGAAAGTTTTTCAAAAATTTTCAAAATTACAAAAATTCTTTTGAATTTGTGTTTATTGTTCACCTGCGTTGGTGTTAAAATTTTAGCTAATAAAAATAAAAATAAATCATACTCCCAACTTCGATCCATTGGACATGAGAACGTGTAAGTAGAAAAAAGAAAAAGGACTTATTTCGGATTGGACATACCTCGTCTATCCGTGTTACATGTGATAGAACATCAGCTGTGGGTCTGAAATAGATCCCTCTTTTTTCTCTAAGAAAAATCTTGCTATTGTTCACTACTCTACTTCTGAGAGCCTACGCTGACAATTCTTTGTTGACCAAATAATTCAATGAATTTTAGGTGATGCAAGTGTTGGTGAGAGACTGCGTATTGTAAGGCAGAAATTTATTGATGCACTAAAAATGTTTAATATCATACGCTCCTATCCGCCAGCCGTCTCTCAGTTCGATATTGAACATGAACGTATATCCACTCGGGTGGTCGTCCTTTTGACAGTAATTTGCATTCTCATTTTAACATTTTACACGTCTTTGGTCACCGTCACACGATCCGTTACAATCAAATCACCGTCTGTTTCACTCTATTTGGAACTGTACAATAAATATCCAAATACTTTAATTTGTCCATGCACCACACTTTCAATCAAATACGATCAATTTATATCAATGGATTTCCAACAGCATCCTGTTTGTACTAGTGATTTTGTTTCTGAAAAATGGACCAATCCCACGATAAACATATCCAGTCTGGATACTCTACGTGAAATGTATCAATTTAAGACTCAATTTACATTTTGGGGTCCAACATTTTTTCGTATAATATCTGGTTTATGTCGATTATCACAGAAAACCATCTACCGTAATTTAGCTATATTTAATTCCACGTCATTGGTCGCAGCTAATGTGCTGACATATGATATATTTCACAGTTCCAGTCAAGGTTTTATCGATTCGTTTCAGCAAAACATGATCGAATCGTTCAATCGTTCAATATCACTGGTTCGACATACAACCATCGGAAATGGACTTATATCCGTCACGGCATTAGACGCGTATGATTTTTTAGGTGTTTTGAACGAGGACACTAATATTAATTTAACTTATTTAATGTATTATTATCATGGCACTTTACGCGCCACCGATTGCTCCTGTTTTTCGACGTCATTCTGTAAAGAGCAATCACAGGTTGACTCATGGAATGTGCCAGGACTCTATTGGTCTTGTTCTATCATTGAAGCGACATTAGTGTCCGATCTGCGCTGTATATTTGATCAGATCTGTTTAAATGCGCTAGAATCTGCAATGACACGCATATATTTTCCGATTAATTCAACAGCCATGGATTTTGAAGTATTAAATCTCGATATATTTCAGCCAAAGTCACGCATCCAACAGATTATCAATCAATTAATGGTTAATCAATGGCAAGAAAACGTGTCATTCAACTCGTATTTCGATCAATGTAAACCAGCTGTTTGCACATACACGTTTCGCAAGAAATTGGATTTAACTTATGTCATAACAACTTTAATTGGACTTTTGGGTGGTTTAGTTACCACACTGAAAAATATTACACCTACTATTGTTAAATATCTACGTAGAAAACGAAATACCAATGAAATAAATATTGGTAAGCAACATACTCTTTTTCGTTTATTTTATGAAGCAATCAATCACATAAATCACGAGGTGAATAATTACACTAACTTGAGCTGATTGGAAAATGAACACGAGCTAAAATTCACTTTTCCGTTACAGGTCCAAATTTTTGCCAGACTGAGATCACTTCTTTGATCTGCATTCTGTTTTTTTTGTCGTATAATGTGAAAAATGCACCGTAGACAGCTCACGTCGCAAGGACCTATTAGAAAACGTGTCACAAACGTTGAATATATTTGTAAAAAAATTCACGTTTTTGACACATTCTCTACGTTATGCGAGGGAAAAGTTTAGAGTGTGCCGCTAATTAATTCGGAATCTTTTTAGCTAATTGAGCAATAATTTCCGTGATGGTGAGTATAGAACTGTACGAAAAAACTGGTGAAAAATACCAAGTAGGTCAGATAAACACTGATACAGGCAGGTCCAGATAGAATTTTTTATATCAACCAATGATCGCAGCTTAGCAAACACCGTTTGTGAGTCTGAGGTGTTGCCTCAAGAGCGAGCTTCTATTAATATAAGAAGATTGTTTGGCCTGTTGAACTAAACAAAGATGTTGCATAAACAAAATAATCATCAGGCAATCAGTATTATCAAATGTGACACTCTCCAAGAAAGACCAACTATATCGACTAAAGTACTGTAGGGCACGCCTTTTTTGCCTCCTGTTCACTACTCGGTAAAAACTTCTTTAAGCTATGAAAGCGTAGATGTCGGTGTGGCGTGGTGTGGACGTGGCCGTGTGAGAGAAGAGAGATACACCTACATCCACATCTATCCTCACCCACACCCACAATATAGATTCAACTTGCAGTTCATTTTTGCCATTTAGCTCACCGCGACACAAGTACTCAAAGGCTTACAGTCAAGGAACTGAGTAAATCGATAGATGAACACTGCTTGTTAGCGAAGGATCTTTTGAACTAACTGATCGATTAAATATTGTCGCCTTCACACCTTCATAGGATCGATTTTTGACTATTTTTAGAGAACAAACTGAGAGAAATCAAGCTAATGGAAACTAGTCATGATGACACAGTCAAAATTTATTTTCTTAGATCTTGAGAATAATAGGAAGCATCTGAACCAAAGTTTCACATATATCTATCTCATCATACAGAATGCAAAGATGGTTGGCTATGTGCTCATAAAGACTTTCTTAAAAGGAAGTTCAAATCATCTATTTTTTTATAGTTATGCCATATCGTCGACAATTGCAACAGATCTGGGAGAACGTTAAAACTTATTTCAAGACACTAAACATATTTCGGTGGAATTTGTCGACTGATCCGCATGAAATAGAAACAGAGATCACATCTACTCGAGTACTGATCGTTCTATTCATTTTATCGCTCATGATCTTATCATTCTATTTGTCTCTGGCGGTCGTGAGTAAGACCGTTATTGTTAAATCTCCTTCGTTCTTCGACTATAACCGTTTAGTGGTTGAACATGATGCAATACAATGTCCATGCTCAAATATTTCCATTCCCTACGGTGTATTTATTCAGATCAGTGCTGATTATCATCAGATATGTCAAAGTGATTTTGTTCAGCAATACTGGATCAAATATTTATCCGACGCAGTCGGTTGGGTTACATTTCTGTACGACAATGACGATATTTCACGCAAATCTAATATAGATTTTCATACAGTCGCCGGTAAATCCATGAATTTCTTTTCCAGTTTATGTCAGTATGTAAATGAAACTCTATGGAAAGGCGTTAATATCCTGTACAATTCAAGTTATGTCTCTACTCAGATGATCAGTGAACGATTGTTTCTTTTAGAAATTAATTCCACCATCGATCAGTTTATTCTGGAAACGACTCATTCATTCATCAACGTACTAAAGCTAATACAGAGCACCACCAGTGCAAATGTATTGCAAACAGCGGAAAAAACTGATTCCTATCCAATGTTTGTGGCCGGAAATTTACAAGCAATCTCGGTTTATCAAACTTATGGCGGCAAAAATTGTTCTTGCCAATATCAAACAGCTGACTGTTATCAAGAGGCAGCGTTTTATCGCTCTAATATTCAAAATCATACACTAGACTACATGTTTTCCGCGGGCAATTTCTACAGCGGATGTTATATACTAGAATCATTGCGACATTCAACATTACAGTTTTTCTATAACCAAACCACTATTGACCATTTACCCGATATTTTAAGCATACCAGGTTATATACTTATACCCGATAGAGCCAGAAACTCATCGGCTTTGAATTCATCATTGAACAATCCAGAGGAGACCGTTGGTCAAATATTGGATCGTATGTTGGTGGATCGATGGAACCGACAAATCTTCTATCAATCATATTTTGCTCAGTGTAACCCTGTTGAATGTACGTACACGACAAATGAACGAAATGCACCTGTATACATCGTTACGACACTATTTGGACTCATTGGTGGCATCCTTACCATATTGAAAATCACTGTACCACATTCAATTCGATTCATCAGAGATACGCTTCAATCTTGGGTTAGACGAAAATTACGCAAGACAGTAACACCAATCACTACACAGTCCAAGTTCGATGACGCAAACATTTAACATTTTTCGAAGCAACCAAACTATCAATTCATTGTCGATTATCGTGGATCGATGGTGCGGACGTGAACGCGAGAAATAACTATTAAAATAAAATGATTTTGGCCTTTTGAACATCATTTTCTAAAAACCAGAGGCGTCATACTAACAACACTGTGAATGACGAGCATTTTCGACTTTTATTCTAGCGAACTTTTTGTTTATACTTTTTAGAAGTGCCATATTGAAATTTACTTTTTGGCGTGTTTGAAGTGATCCCATCTGTTTTTCCTATTTGAAACACACACTAACAAACGGGAAGAAACTAGGGTGTGGGCGTGGGTGCGGGTGTGGGTGTGGGTGTGGGTATGGGTGTGAGTCTTCTTTTAAACGACACCCACACCAATATCTACTCCCACACCCCGCACCCACACCCTACACCCACACCCAGACTCATCCATACCCACACTCAGTATATACATTTATGTTGTGTTATGTATCTGATTTTCGTCTTTTGGGACTAAATTTTCTGGCATTTGTCGAAGCTTTCTTTCTACTCTCTCAACACAAACATTCAACTTCTTGTAGTCTTCTTGAGAGTGTCATTGAGCTGGTCGAGTCCTGTGTGCAACACTTAGATGTCTATGTCGAAGAGTCTCCCTAGCCACTGGTCTAAACATCGAATCAAGATTTTCTGCAACATATTATCCACTATACTAGTCCGCAGATTGTACATGTATTATCGGTTCATTAGCAAGAACAAAAAATTAATCACTAACAAAAACAATAAATATTAAGACACTTGTTGAAAAGATTGGTTTAATTTTGTTCACTGATCAGTCGAGAAGATTCGTAAATGAGGGTGTGGGTGTGGGTATGGATGTTGGTGTAGGTCTTCAGTAAATCCACACTCACACCCAAATTTCCTCACATTTTATATGAACATATCTAGATATCTTAAACTGAGAAGAAGATTCTCGCTCTTGAAAATGATGGAAATTTGCCAGTAATTACTGAAATTTGTAGAAATCTCGATATTTTTTTAAACTAGAGATCTCTGCTCGTCTAGATTTCAGTTCTACGTGATTACATTTATGAATAGAAAAATTACGAAATGTTCTAGTAATTACTAGAATTTCTAAAAATTCTCGTTGATTTGAGATAAGGAGTCGCTATTTACTATCGATTTTATTTTGTATCTATACCTATAAGGATTGAAGAAATTACAATTATGTTTGATGTATGTTGATAAATTTCAGAAATTTCTAGCAATTTGCCGTATTTTTTCAACGACATTGTTTTATACTATGTAAAATTGTTAGAAATTCCTGTATTCACTGAAAATCTCTTTTACGATGTGGAATGGTTTCTAAAATTCGATGATTTGTTACGAAAATGCTTTTTTTCTGAAATCTGAACACCGTTGGATGAGCGTTTACATAAACATTTGAATCAACTCATTCTATTGAATCTCAAATTTCTTTTTTATTATTCCTTTTTGGACTTCTAAATAAGAGAATTTTAACTTTAACTGTCTCATGCAATAAGGATTGAATAAAAGAATCAAAAGTTATTCTTATTCCCTCGACTGTATGGAGGGTCATATGAAATAAAATGCGTTTGTATGTGTGTATGTATGTATGTATGTGTCAGGGTCAAAAGAACGATTCGCTGTACTTTGGCCGAAAGTGAAAATGTCGAAAGTAAAAATATCGAAATGAAAATGTCGAAAAAAGTCGAACGAAACAAATGTCGAAAGGAACAATATCGAAAGGAAAAATACCGAATGGTGAAAATAACGAAAGTAAGAATGTCGAAAGTAAGAATATCGAAAGCAAAATACCGAAAGTAAAAATACCGACGGTCAAAATGTCGAAAGTAAAAACGTGGAAAGTTGAGGTGAAAATTTCTCAACATTTGCATGCTAGGAAAATTAAAAAAGCAAGCAGCTAAATTTGAATCAAATGTTTATTATTTAAAAAGAAAGAATAAAATACAAGAAAAACGTTTTGATATACTGCATAATCGACATTAAATAATTTTTTTATTGAATAATCATACTTTTTTTGCCACAAATAAAGACAAACCATTGAGGAGATCAGATGCTGTAATGAGGTAGTCACGATATCGATCATATAACATGTTTATTCGATTTTGTAATGTTGTTGTTCGTTTGTTTTTTGGTTTTGATGCACCTGAAGACCATTGAA
Organism: Rotaria sordida; assembly: GCA_905250125.1. Lineage (NCBI taxonomy): Eukaryota > Metazoa > Rotifera > Eurotatoria > Philodinida > Philodinidae > Rotaria > Rotaria sordida. The sequence goes on along the minus strand of CAJNOL010000700.1, from coordinate 55,170 downwards.
GTTTAATGTTTTGTACACGTTTTTCTTCAGCTTTCATAAAATTGATTAAATCCCAAATATTTGGATGATGACGATAAATACGGGAATTCATTCGGTTGTGATATCCTGCAATTAAAAAGAGTAAATTGGTCGTTTTACGTTATGAAAAATATACATTACCTTCACAAACATTGTTGGTTCTACTATCCAACCCAAATACATTCCAAAGATTGATATCTGACATCCAATTGTTATCAAAATATTGCAACAGTTGAATCATTGGTTTACCGGGTAAATAATCAGCTGCTTCACGTATTTCATCAAACCCATATACAATTTTATCATGTGGCATTAATGGCAAAGCCATCAACTTTCTACATAAAGCACGTAATGTATCATCAATCATATATTGTTGTTGCAATCCAAGTTGTTGAATCCGCCTGTACACAGCTTGACACATATGAAAATAACAACAAATATGTTTGGCTGCTGGAAACTGAAAGATAACGAAGTAGAACAGTAAGCTATATTTTTGCGATTAATGTATGTGATACTAACCTCATCTTTTACTGCAGAAATCGCACCAGGCTCGAAATCAGTCATGATAACTTTTGGTGAAAAAACACTTCCTTTTTGTAAAGCAGCATTTTTTAATTCATTAAAAATCACTTTATATGTTGATGCTTTTTTGTTCAACAACAATCCAAACACGCATGGCACACCTTAAAAAAAATAAACGTACCATTTCAAAAGGATAATAAGAGTCCTGCTTACAGATATCGAAATGAACTACATGAATTATATATATCTGAGTAAAATGATCTGGAGCTTTTTTATAAGTGCCATCCATGTAAATTGTTGAAGAATTGAATAATAAATCCAGCTGAACATCACTTGCAAAAAGCAGCAAACGTTCACGTCTTATACGACATTCATCAAAAAATAAAAATCTTTTGTTTTCAATAGTTGACTTGAATTCTTCAGGAATATCAAATGTGAATGAATCTGGTATTGGTGGTATCACTTTACGTCGATTTTTAGCGGCACTATGATCTAAAAATACAGGTATTCATTCATTAATTATTACTTGTAAAACAACTTACAAATTTCATTTATTGTTGGAAATATGGCTATTGCTACCGAATTCATAACAGTTTTTGACATCTCTTCGTCATAGATTTTTCCAATAGGTGTTTGTTCATTGATTACACGTTGTTTTATTTGTTCACGAGTTTTTTTGACTTCAATAAATTCTGGATTTGGTGAATGACCATGTTCACTTTTACCACCAAATAAATAATTGTTATTTATATCAGTATGAACGTATATGTTGCAATTCTTAACTATACATGTCCAATATTTTTTAATGGAAGTTTTTTTATTACATTTATATACATATTGATTCATTACTAAAAGTGGTTGTCCTTTATTCGAGATAATGAAATTTATATCATTGTCGACGGTCCGCGACTGTTCACCAGTAACTTCCATCTTCTATTTATTTCTCAAATAATAAACAATCGATCGTTATTGTTTCTTATATATTCATTGCACTGAATGACCGACGGTCTGACTGACCAATGATATATTTAATAGAACATAATCCAATATGGATTATGCAATAATGACATCTTTCTCGATCATCTCCCAAAACAGCCGTTCTTCGAATATTTTACTTTTATATTTTTAAACTTTTTCAATATTTTGCTTTCGACATTTTTACTGTCGATATTTTTACTTTCGACACTTTTATTGTCGATATTTTTATTTTCGACATTTGTTACTATTTACTTTCAGCATTTTTACTTTCGACATTTTTACTTTCGACATTTAACTTTCGACATTTTTTTTTTCTACATTTTAAGTTTCGGCCAAAGTTGAGATTACCAAAAGAACATCAAAGGTCAAAAAAAAACATCGTCTGAAAGATAAATGATCCATTCTTTTCTAGATCTACCTTCTGTAAAGTTTGACCAAAGGTTTTCGGGGTCAAGGGATCGAATGGTATCATTAGTTTTTGAAAATTTTCAAATAATTTTTTTTGCTAAAAAACTCTTGTATAGCATAAAGGCAAAATTTTCTATGCAGTAGTAATAAGATAAATTTTTGTTTTAATTTTTTAATTCAAGAAGTATTTATAGAAATGAAAGTTTGTTGAATTTTTTTCTATAATGATAGTTTTAGAATAGTGGAAACATGTTAAACGAGAAACTTGTTTTTTTTAGATTTTGGTGTATAAATTTTTGTTTTGTTGTCCAATATTTGATCTACATGGTCGTCAACTCTGTATCACGATGGAGATGTGATGCGCGAAAACTAAATCAAAATGAATTAGTAACATTAGGTTAGCGGCAGTAATTCACAATAGCCATCAGCTGTCAGTGATTATAATCAAGGATATCAGCTAAAGACGTCATGAGCATTAGTAAAAGAAATTGCGCCGACATTTTATCAAAATTAGACTAAAGCTGTTTTTTTATTTCTAATTTTTAGTTTCTTTCATTTATTTCCAAAAGTAGATATTTCGTCAGTTTAAAAATGTTCATATGAAGTGAAATGCAATTACAGATTCGAATTCCTCGACTCGATAACCATTGGCCAAACTTTATAAAAAAATCATTTTTTTCATAAAAAGGCCCTTCTTTGTCCTAAAAAACTCAAAATGAAAAACTTCAAAAAACTAATCACGGATTCGAATTCCCCAATCCCGATTATCTTTGATCAAATCTTTGGTGTATTTGTTTTCTAATATCACACCTCATCATTGAAGACATTAGCGAACGAACGCACGCACGCAGTTAGGAACAAACGTAGCTAACTCATTCGGCGTATGACCCTCCCTTCAGTAGAGGGAATAACGCCTAATATGTATAGACAGCTAGGCATTTAGAATAGAGAAGAAAAAAGAATATAAAGAAGAAGATGAGCATCGAAAACAAATTTCGATCTAATATCACTGTTACACATCATAACAAACAGTTCTTATTGAAAGTTGATTAGTATAATATTAATTGAAGAATGATCAAATATTAGAGAAATGTAAAATCTTGTTTTTACTATCAGACTTTAAAGAGAGAAAAAAGTTTCTTTAAACCTTTGTATAAGAAAATAAAGTACCTTTGCCACTAACTTTGGTATGTCATAAGTAATTAATAATAAAGTTTAAGTCAAATATGGACTGTCTAGATGAATTATAGTGCTAATTACAATATTGTATTCAAAAAAAAAAAGAGATTCTTGCTTTTGTGTACATTGATCAATCATTTGTAAGAAAATGTCCTATTATTGTAGTTTTTAGAATTTATTACAAACATATAAAACATGTATATATATTCTATCATTAGATTTCTGTTTATTTTCTAAAGAAGTAAGGAAAGTTTTCCATTGACTGACTAAAGTAGGAATGAAATGTCTTTGCTGTGGACAAGGAAAATAATTATAATTTCTACTATCCTAAATGAAGCAATTTATGATGATTAAGTCCAAATAACATAGCACCAAAACTAATAACTGAACCAACAGTACGAACCAAATGAAGCATAGCCCATTTATCTAATAATCCTTTTCTTATACTAACATTAATTTGACTTTCACTTCCTGATTGAACACGTTTGTTATCTCCAATTATAAGTTTATTTGTTGGAAACATAAAAATAACTGTATATGGAAGTATGCCAAGAAATATTGTTCCAGTAGTAATCCATAAATTACGATAAAATGGTGCATGAATAACATGTGTTCCATGTAAGAATGATAAAACTTTACAAATCGTAGGTAATGTTTTCTATAAAGTCCATCATTGCTTTGATACTGGTGGTCGAATACAATAGCCCTTTCCGTCATTTGAAAAAAGAATATATTAATATTTATCGAATGAAAAAAATTCGCAGTTCACAACAACGAACACTTTTGAAAAGAAATTTGTTCATAATTCAAAAGTTTATACAAAAACCAATGTCGAGAAAAACGTGTGAACATTTTTTTGTATATTTACCTAAAGAACTTTTTCATATGAGCATTAAATATGGTTAAATTACGTTCCAATTAAAAATTCATCTAGAGTCTTATTGAATAGCCTTCTAGCTACACGTTGAGTTATAATTGCAATAGCGCTCCTAATTTTCCTATCGATATGGTATTAATCGTTTCACTGGAGAGCTGTAAAAACTCATCATGATCTCTATCGAAAACTTTTAAAATTGAAAGGCATGCTTATGAATTTTCAAATTAGATATCTTAGATGTAATGCCTATATGTTTACCTTGAAGAATGTCTTTTTTTTTCTTTCTAGAAAAATCGATTTTTTTGTATGGGAGAGGTCTTAAAAGTGTTACATTTTATAACACAATTTTGATTCTTTTTGTTGACAATGAAATTCGCATGAAAATTTACGACCAATGGTGACCTCTATATCTTAGTAATTTTCATGTTTTATCAAATCGAACGTTCCACCAATATGAACAAACGTTTACTAACTAACTTATCGTAAATGAAAAGCAAATCATAAAATACCTATTCATTTCAATCAGTCTTTTATTTATTTCGATCTAGTCATTCATCTCATTTTTGAGATGTTCTTTTAAATAAAAAGAATGACAACAGAAAATATTTCACCATTGTCTTCAACTTCGAAAATTTATCATCGACAAAATAAATTTAAAAAAAACAGTGAAAATACTTCACCAACCAATGTTAATGATTGGAGTAAATATATTTTCTTTTTAATTAAATTTATTTTTGATTATTCCTAGCAATAACATTTTGTATAATTGGTTCTGCTTGTTCAAATAAACGACTTCTATCTTCACTTGAAGATCGTTATGTATATGAATGTATTCATGATGAACGAGAAGTAATTCGTACATTAACTGAAACGAAAATTTTATTATCACAACGACAATTACGTATTTATATTGTTGATTCATTTGATGATTCTATATTTCAATATTTAAAAGACAATGAAGATATTTATACAATTAGTTCTGAACTTGTATTATCATGTGCAGAAAAAGAAATTGTAAAAAACAAGAAATAAAAAAATTTCTTTTACTATCTAAAAATTATAATTTTAATTTCTTTAGGATATTCCTGTACCAAGAAGAAATCGACCATTATATTGTCAACATTTATCTTCAGCTGTCATATGTTTTGTTGGAATTCGAAGAGATACACATGTAAGTTAAACAAAAAATATTATTATTTTTCTTACATAATTTGTTTTTAGACGGAATTAAGTGATTTTGTTCATTATCTTGGTGGATCTGTACGAAAAGATTATAGTGATCAAGTAACACATGTTATATCACATGCAAATATCGGTGAAAAATATCTCGTAATGAAATTTTTTTTTATTAAAATATGTATGATGATGTTGATGATTTTGTTAATTATTTAGACAGCGTTTAATATGGAAAGAAGTGAAATTTTAACAGAAGAATGGCTTTTACGTTGTTGGCATGAACGAAATAATCGACAATTTAATTCATTTGATTCTGAACTTATTCGAATGTATCGTGCTAAACCATTACATAATCTTAATTTATTCTTTTTTGGTTTTAATAATGATAATGAATTACAACATTTACATACTTTAACCAATGAACATGGTAAATTCTTTTTTTTTATCTTTGCGGTTATTGTATAAAATACAAAATATTACATCTTACAGTTAGAATATTCAATTTAAGAAAAAAAACAAATCTGTATTTTAATTTTTCTAACAAGGAAATTATTCCAATTATAATCCGCTATTTGCACTCAGGGTGTGAGTGTGGGGTATAGATGTAGACAAGACAAACACTCACAATCATTCTCAACACGTGGACAAAATATCATTGAAAGCGACGTAAATCAGTTGAGGACCTTCACTTGTCAGTAGAACAAGATGTCATGTGTTGTATAATCTTTTCTTCTACTTCACCGACTTTTCTTTATTGACATCGGATAGCCAGTGTATCATTATCGGCGTTCAATAATGATGTAAAGGTCGCGGGTTGTATGTATAAGAAAAAAATTCTACCACATAATCATATTGTTCCAACTACGAAATGAAACGAAGAAAAAAAAGGATTGAGAAATTGATTTTCTCAAAAGTAAAAGAAAATTAGTCAATACTCGGGTCTGGTTACAAAAATTTGATCCATATCGGACACTGTTCTATATGCCGAATATGAGTATACAATCATGATAAATCACTCCGGATGGCTTTCTCGTAAAATGAAAACATTTCTATTTATGCATCGGATAAATTAAATGAAAATCTTTCTTTTTAGGTGGATTTATAACAAAAGAAATGAATGAAGCAACACATATTGTTCTTTCTGATATAAATTTATTTATATTGACATATCCATCATATACACGTAAAAATCGACAATATATTGTTCATGTACAAGTATGTTTTAATTAACAAAAATAACAAACAGATTAAAATAATATAGAATATTTGAATTTTAGTGGTTTTGGGAATGTTTATGTTTAATGGGAAAAGCTGATGAATCAATGTATATAGTTAATTTAACTAGTAATCAATCAACAACACCAGATTCTTCGTTATTATTACTTTCTCCATCAATACATGGTGATAGTCCATTACATGATTCATCATTAAATACGACTATTAAACGAAAACGTCGACATAAACATTCGTATATAAATGAACAAATTGATAATACACCAAATTCAAAACGTTTTAATAGTAGTATTAATGAGAATGAAAATTTATTAGATGATAATATTGTTATAGGTAAATTACAATGAATAATTTTCGAAATACAAAAAAGAAAAATTTTTATTTATTATTGTAGAAAAACAACAAAATATTAAAAAAGATAATAAATATTTAATTGGAATGGAATTAAGAGAAACGGAACGAAATTATGTTACAATGTTATCAAATATTATTCGAGTAAGATTGATATTAGACTATAAAAAAGAAAACTTATATATAAACAAAGAATAATGATGACTAGTAGAATGAATCTTAATATTTGAAATTTATGATTTTATACAATACTGATCATCAGGTTGGCTGTAAAAATGTTGAAAAGTGTTTTAAAACATTCTAACAGGAATCAAACATAAATCAATAGATAAAAAAGACAAAATTTATAATGTCACTTTTCTATCATTTAAATACTTTATAGCAATTATGATATCATCATTATATCGCTCATCAAACTTATTCATACGATGTTGAATTGCAATGAAATAGCTGATGCTTTTAGTTGAATTAAATCCGATGAAGATAGAGCAGCTGTAGTCATGATAATAGAATTTTAGTTGTATAATAGTTCTTTGCCGGATTCATTTAGTTAATCTATATCAGGTATTACTTATCAACATTATTACTGGTTACTAGAGCTCATCAAATCGTCTGTGGAATATACTAGGCGTCTCAGTGACTGAATACAACAAGACCGGAAAAGGTATGTCATACTTTCGGAGCGACTATCCAACTGTATATTCATACTTTAACCGGCGTCTACTGACTGGAAAATAAATCAATTGCAATGAAGGCATTATTATTATCAGATCCACATGAACTGAATTTTATTACTGATTCTACAATTAACTTTTTATATTTATCCATCTATAGAGATAGTTTTCTGGAAGAGCTTGAAAATCTCTAATATCCTATATATTTCTCTTTTGTCTTGTATTCAATTTTCTGATGAATAAAATGAAATGTAAGATAAGCACACTCATTGAGAAACCTTTCAAAACATTTTTTGAAGTAGTATTCTTATGAGATAGATTTTTAATAGTATAATTTCATATGCTGATCGAATTTGAAATTCCCTATCATTCTAAACTTTTGAAATGAAAAAAAAAGAAGAAAGAGGTAGTTGTAAAACCTAGATTTTTAAAGTTTGTCAACGAGTATGTCTAGATAATACCTACAGTATTCATCAGAACATATAAATATAATTTTTTTAGAGACCTATTTCTATAGCGATGATAAATTCAAAAAGTTAATTGGGGAGACGATGAATATGTGAACCTGAATTTTCTCTTCGCCGATACCCTTCTCCCTTTGATGTGTTCTAATCGACCAATGTTTCGTACTGAGAGCAAAATTAGGTTTAAAGAAAAACTCAGTGAAAACTGAAATACGTCAAAAGTATCAAGTCTCATTAAGCTCAATATTTTTTTTTATGGTTTCACTCGTCATATAGTTAAGAAAACATCTATGCGTGCTTTTTGGAAAATATTATTTCATTATTTAGACAATTGAATTTTTCGACATGATAGCAAAATATGTCAAATATAAGTGACACGGTGGCTTTTAGTTAGAGAACGAGATCTATGTAGGCTAGTAGGGGAAAACTTCCTTTATCTAACGGTGTATCGTCAAGATATGTCAATAGGCGGTGCAACCTCTGTGGTATTCGACTGTTGACGTCTCGAGAGTACCCAATGAAACTTGATAAGACATAGAGGAAGTCTTTCTAGGTGAACCACAGATCAAATTATTCGAAAAAAACAGCATGAAGATAAAAGGAATGAAATTTAACGAAAATTTGTTTTGAATATGGAGTGTATGTACTATTCGATGGAAATTTATTTGCTGATTTTGAATACGAATCTGGATTTATCATGTTTTTTCATCATATCGAAAAAAATCGATTGTCTCAATAATCGAACTATATTTTTTGAAGAACCATAAATAGATTTTTTTTTCTAGAATATGTCAAAAAGACATTTTACTTGAATTACTAGTATCCTACAATCATACGGAGATCTCTATGCAGTATACTTATCATTTACATTGTACAATATTGTTGAATTTTCTTTTTTTCAAATAGATTTTCAAAACCGAAATGGAAAAAGATGATCGTCGAAATGGTCCTATTCTTACAAAAGTTGAAAGTACACAAATATTTGGTAATATTGAAGAAATCTATCATTTACATTTATCTATTGCTGAACAACTTGATCGAGCTATAAATGAAGATGAATGTATTAGTTCAATATTTTTAACTAATGTTAGTATCTATAAAATCTTAGAAAAGAAAATATTTTGTTTTTTTTTTTTGTTGCAATGTTTAGTCTGTTGAACTTTTACGTGTTTATCAACCATATACAAAATTTTATGATAAAACAATTGAAGCAATTCATACATTAGAAAAAACTAATCCTCGTTTTTATGCTTATCTTAAAGTAATTTTCTTTTTGTTTTTTTTTATTGGAATAATATAATCTAATAAAATATATTTATATTCAAATAGATTTGTGAACATAAAATTGAATTAGGTAAACAACATTTAGCTGATTTAATGATACGACCTATTCAACGTTTACCAAGTATATTATTATTATTAGAACGTTTACTTAAATATACATCAATAACACATATTGATTATCAATTATTAATTGATTCATTAGATAAATTACGTGAAATAGCAAAAAAATTAAATGAAGAAAGAGGAAAAACAGAAAAACATTTATCAATGTTTAATATTGTTAATAGTATTGATAATTGTCCAGTAAGAGAATCAATTTTGATAAAAAATTTATTATTAAATATTTTCATTTTTTTTGTTAAATTTTAGCCAGAATTACTTGCTGCACATCGTGATTATATAGAAAAATTTCATGTTATTGAACTTTCACAAGAATTAACAACAACACGAACACATTTAATTCTTTTTCTTTTTTCTGATTGTCTTGAAGTATATATATCATCAAAAAACAAAAAAAAAAACATAAAAACGTACATTTTGATATTTTTATTTTCTTATTAGGTAACAAAATTACGTGTTAATATGTGGAAAACTCCTGGTATGAAAACATCGAAAACATACAAACATATTGCACTTATTCAATTAAGTGATATTCGAAGTTTATTTGATATTAATTCATTATCATTAACAATTGATGGTAAAAGTGATTGACTGATTTTTTGTTTTATAGATCTCGCATATTATGTTTTTCGAAAATAAATACAATGAGCATAAGTTTTGCGCCTTCGTCCCCATATCAATAAGGTGAAGATCGACGATTATTTGGTAGGTTTCCGTGGCAGACGAGGACAACTGTAGGACTAATTCTAGTCCCAATCATCGGAATCGAGAAGTTACTGAGATTGAGGCTACGAGAAAAAATTGTCTCGACCGAAATTAAAGATTATAGTTTTAAATATTCTATAGTTTTAAGCAAATTATTTTATAAATCATTAATTCTCTAGACTGGAACCGTGACCAAAAAAATCTGGTCGCACACATCTCTAGTAGTGATGTGTTGATTTGTCACAGACGTCATATGATCAACATAAAAAGTGCAGGGGGGATGGTACGACTGGGAACGTATCATGAGTATAACATCCAGGAATACAGAATCTTTTTCACGTGCATTCGAAGAAGTTTTATCGCAGATTACGCACACATTTTAACCCTAAAGAGATCCTGCTGACAAGTTTTTGTTTTTTTTTTCTTTCGTTTAAATAAAATTTTTCTTATTAAAGAAACTGAACAATTCGGAATACTTTGTTCAATTGATGGACAAATACGTCAACTTATATTTCGTGTTATTAATGGAAATACAAATACTAGTACTAATAATTCAAAATCTTATTTTACTGATTCAATGTCTCCATCATCATCGATTTCAACATTATCAAATAGTACTACTCATCATGGAAATACTAAAATCGATGTACTTTATCATTTATCTAAAGCTATTTCAGATGATCGATGTTTACTTGATAAAGTAAATTATTTTTTAAAATAACAAAAAAAAAAAAAAGTAATATACTATTTTTATTTTAGTCTTCACTTATTCAAACAGTTACTAATTCAAATAATAATCATCATATGTATTGTTCTCAAACATCACTTGAAAATTCAGAAAGTGATTCAGGTTTACGTTCAACTAGTAGTTTGAATTTATTAGGTTTAGCACTTAAACGGTTTGTTCTTTTGAATTAATTAATATTTTGAAAAAAGAAATATATATATATATATTCAAATTTTAGTGGTTTTCATAAAGCAAATAAACGGTTAAGTCGAGCTTTTTCATTCAGTCCAGAACCTAATAAACATTTATCGAAAAAAATCAATAGTCCAATTCATTTATTACAAGATGAATGGTCGAATACTTTTGATTCAAATAAACGAATGAGTGTATCATCAAGACAAGTAAGTTATTTTCAAATAATAACATTCAAATCAAGATTTCTTATGATTAAATTTCGAGTAATTTTAAATATTCATATATATAAATTGGAAATAAAATAACTCACCCATACCCACACCATTGTAATTCAATACTTAAAAACGCTTAAATAGATGTATGCATAAAGCAAAATCAATTTTCGCGTTATTTATAACTTATCGAAGTTGTAATTTTATGTCAATTTTAATTCAGTATTTTTGTAGAACCTTCAATTTTTCTACAAAATAAAGTATTACAATAGTTTAGAACTCCAAAAGTTCTATTTTCTAAGCAAGACTAAATATGTATCAAATGTGAACTCTGGCTCGATTTCTGAAACTATGCAAATAGCATCGGATGTTTCCATAATTGCTCAAGCATTTCTTGAGGTATATAGGAATCATCATTGAAGCATTCTAAAGTACGGTTAAATTCAAATTCGAGTATTTCCGAACATTCTTAAGTTTGCAGACCATCGGTTTTTGGATTATTTATTCTACTATGTGTAAGTTCATCATAGTCAAGCTTGAAATGCTTTCTTATGGCTTATTGCGAGTTGTTTTTATTAAGTAACTGAAAATGACGGCAGCCAATATCGAATTTGAACATTTTGTTATAACATCTATCCGAAAAGCAAATAGAATTTTATATTAATATAACTTTGAAGTCATTTCAAACATTTGATTTTAGTATATACTGTTACTTCAACTTGAATTTTGCGTATGTTCTATTTCGTTTTCTTTTGCTTAGGATTCATTCATGAAAACTGTTCATCATTTGGATTCTTCACCCTTTATGCAATCCATCCAAGAACGTAAGTTCATTGAATATTACTTTCAATTTATTTATTTCATTTATATAATTTTAGACTGAATGTGGAATATGCTCAATATTTTTTCCGTCCTTTTATGTCTGATATCTTTCACTTCTTATCTTTTTTTTTTGTACATCAGTAAACTCTTGTTCAATAGTACTTCAATGTATGTATGTATGCGTGTGTGTGTGCTTTTTTTTTGTCTTTCGGCCTTCAATCATGGAAATGGGTTCGCTTTTGCGACTGATAAAAAAAAAGAATATTTTTTTTTTGCTCAAAATAGAAAACTCATTTTTTTTCCTCTTGACGATTAATCCACTTTTGGAGTGATCTTCTAAAATACTGTTTCGTTTCGTAATATGTTATCTTTTTTTTTCTCTGTATATTGATCAGATGTGATCGAAAACAAGAACTAATAATAGAAAGAAAAAAAACAAACCAATGCAATCTTATGAGAAATGAATGACTCATCTTCTACATTGCATCATATTATTAACATCATGCTATAAATTGACATAGAAATTAAAGAGAAAAAACATTTTCTATACAAATTATTTTCAGATAATGGCAACATCGGACAACACAGACGATATTAATTTACAAAATTTAAAAGTCGAAGAATCGACTGCTCCACAATCGGAAGCAACTAGTGGTGCGGCATCTACAGACAAAGCAGCTAAATCAAAAAAAGAAAAACCAAAACAAGAAAAGCCTAAGCAGGAAAAGCCTAAACAAGAAAAACCTAAACAGGAAAAACCTCAGGCTACTGCAGAAGCACCTGTAGAAGAACTTGATTTTAATCGATCACAAGAAGAAGTTGTACAAGCTTTGGATCAATGGTCAAAAAAACCATCGACATTAAATAAACCAAAACCTGATGAAAAGATGTAAGAAATGATTCATTTATTGTATACAATGTTATGTTTTTATAAAACACGATCTAAGAGGAGCGCTCGATTATATCGGATAGAAGTTTGCAACTCTCTCCCAACAGACCATGACGCACACACATTAGCAACACTCCCTACACCACAGATTCTGATAGATGTTATTGGTATACAATCAAAAAACATAAATTAATAATGTCTCGTTATAATATACAAACTACTTCCTTATTGCATTTCTGACCAGAGTTCCGCGAGACGGAATGGAACGGGACAAGATCAATTCACTTGTACGTCCCGCCAAGTGTATATGTGGGAAGGTTGTGGATTTTCTGGAAAAAATAAAGGAGGTTTACAGAGCCTTTTTTTCAAGATTTTTGCTTTCGAGTAAAAAACAGAACTTTTCAAAGACCCAAAACTTTCCGCAAATCTCCCTTATGCTTTTTTCAGAGCACGTATATCCACCCCTCAAAAAATGTCGCCAATATATCTTTTCTCAGATCAGTTACTCGATGAGCATTATTTTGAAGTTGTACTGCTTATTGAGTTTTTCATTGTTTATTTTTGTAATAAAAATGTTGCCATGTAAGTATTACTTTGAAATAGATGTTTAGTAAAATAAATGATATAAGTTGAAGAAGACTACATAAATTCGTTGGACTTTTCAACTGTACTTTGACAAAGAAAAATTATGTCCAAGTGACAGAATGAAACGAGACACCGAACGGGTGAGACGACTTTGAGTCGCCCCTCAGAGCTCTGCTCAGTACCATGTAATTCGGCTGCTGTCAAAAGAAAGCTTTCGACAGCAGATCAAGTTGTCAATCAAAGCAGGTATAATTTAGGTCCTACAACGGTTTATAATATTTTCTTCGTTCAATAGAGAATAACAAAATAAAACATTGATTGATCTCGAACTCGTAGTCTTGTGTCTAGTTTTTTTGCTATATGTAGTCAAATAAATCATATATAAACACCTTATAAAGATGTGATGAGGCGAGACGGAGAACACAATAATCTTCCCATTTTAATCTGTTTCTGAAGAACTAAGTAAAAGGATAGTGAACAAATGTGTCTCAAAGTAGAAACAATCTCTCTGTGATTATCAACAGCAGCTACATCGTGTTTCACATTTTAATCCTGCACAAATTCTCCTAACAACTATTGTATTTTTTTCTGTTTGTAGAACACCAAAAGCTGATGCTCGAAATATTATGATAACAAGTGCTTTACCTTATGTTAACAATGTACCTCATTTAGGTAATCTTATTGGATCTTTATTAAGTGCCGATGTTTTTGCTCGGTAAAATCAAATAATTTCTTATTCACTTCTTTTCAATATTTATATTAAATTTAAGATATTGTCGTTTGAGAAATTATAATACTTTATATATTTGTGGTACTGATGAATATGGTACAGCAACTGAAACAAAAGCATTAGAAGAAAAATGTACACCACGAGAAATTTGTGATAAATATTATGATTTACATACAAACATTTATAAATGGTTTCAATTAGATTTTGATTTTTTTGGACGAACATCAACCCAAAAACAAACTGAGTAAGATTTTATCTTCCCTCTCTTTCTAGAAAAAAGAAAGTATCTATTTTATTTTTTCGTATAATTGATTGTATGATTAATTTTAGAATTGCTCAAGATATTTTCTGGAAATTACATAAACGAAATCTTATTTTTAATCAAAGTGTTGAACAATTATATTGTGATAATTGTCAACGGTAAAAAAGCACAACTTTTTAGATTATTTATTTCTTATACATTGATATATTTGCAGTTTTCTGGCAGATCGTTATGTAGCTGGTATATGTCCAGATCTAGCATGCAAATTTATTGATGCTCGTGGTGATCAATGTGATAAATGTGGAAAATTAATTAATGCTGTTGATCTTATTGATCCAAAATGTCAAATTTGTCGTAGTACACCAGAAATTAGAAAATCAGAACATCTATTTCTTGATTTACCAACAGTACGATAAGTCTTATTACGATATATTATCTCAAATTAATCATAAAAATTTTTAGAATGAAAAAATTCGAAAGAAAATTATCATTTCTATTTTATCGTAAAATCCTATTTAAAAGATACTTTTCTTTGATATTTCATTGAATACTTATGTATTCCTCTTACAGCGGAATTCATATCAGTTTGAAATTAATCTTCTAAACCTACTAAATATGAGTAAGACGTTTTCATCCTAGTTCTGATCACGATTGTACTCTTTGGAATAAAATCAAAACGTTTTATAAAATCTTGTTTTAAAATAAACTAAAAAATTCATTACTCTTTGTTTTTTTAAAATTAAGCATTCATTTTCTAATAACATAAATCATCGATTTTCTTTTCAACTTATTCATAATTCAATCAAATCTTTTAATTTCTAAAATCTTTCATTTAGTTATCATCCGATGTTCAATCATGGTTTCAAAAATCAAGTACAACTGGTCATTGGACAAATACAGCAACTGCAATTACTGAAGCTTGGCTTAATGAAGGTCTTAAACCACGTTGTATTACACGAGATCTTAAATGGGGTACACCAGTACCTTTAGAAGGTTATACAGATAAAGTAAACATTAATCTTTTCTTATACTAATAATTATAAAAATCTTTATTCTATAAAGGTTTTTTATGTATGGTTTGATGCACCAATTGGTTATATATCAATAGCAGCAAATTATACTGATGATTGGGAACAATGGTGGAAACAACCAAATAAAGTAAAATTGATTATATGATAAAAAATAAAATATTAATTTAATTTAATTTTAGATTGAATTATTTCAATTTATGGCTAAAGATAATGTACCATTTCATTCTGTTATCTTTCCAGCTTGTCTTTTGGGAACACAAGATAATTATACAATTGTTAATCATCTTTCGGGCATAGGTTATTATTGATTGTTTATTGAGTTTTTATTTTATTTTTTTTTTATAATCTTTTATTTTTAATTTTAGATTATCTTAATTATGAAGATTCAAAATTTTCTAAAAGTCGTGGTGTTGGTGTATTTGGTGATCATGCTCAACATACAGAAATTCCTTCTGATATTTGGAGATTTTATCTTTTATATGTTCGACCAGAAACACAAGTAAAATATTTTATTTTGAAAAGATGATTTATTATATAAGATTAATATAGGATAGTGTATTTTCATGGGCTGATTTAATGTCAAAGAATAATTCAGAATTATTGAATAATCTTGGCAATTTTATCAATCGGTAAAAGAAATTTATATATATATATATCAAAATAAATTTCAATTGTTATTCTATATTTAGAGCTATTGCTTTTTGTGAAAAAAATTTGGCTGGTAAAATAAGTGATGTTAATCAATTAGAAACACCATTAGATCAATTATTTGTTGCTCAAATAACTTATGAATTAAATGCTTATTTAGAAGTTATGGAAAAGACAAGGTAAATTCATTCTCTTTTTAGTTTTTGTATATTTAATTTTAAATTTCATGTTTTAGACTTCGTGATGGTCTTAAATGTGTTTTACGTATGTCTCGTTATGGTAATCAATATTTACAATTAAAACAACCATGGGCTAAATATAAAGGTTCTGATGCTGATAGGTAAAATTTTTTATTCAAAAAAAATACAACATTGAAAATTCTTTTTTTTTTTTTGTTTTATAGAAGAGATGCTGAAATAAGTATTGCTCTTGCATTAAATCTTGTTTATTTGCTTTCTTTGGTTCTTCAACCATTTATGCCAACAACATCAGATGAAATTCGACAACAACTTAATATTAACGAAAGTGTTTATGCATTAGAGAATGCTTTTCGTTGTTATTTACCAGCTGGTCATACTATTGGACAAGCTAAACCATTATTTAAACGTATTGAAAAAGCTTTAGTAGAAGAATATCGTTTACGTTTTGCTGGTCAGAAGAAATGAACGTCTTTTAAAAAATTTTTCTTTGTATTTCATTTGTTATTGATGTTGTTCTCATTTAACTAAGAAAAAAAAAGAATAAATATACGTGATCTACGTCGTTAATCCATCAAAGGAAACAAAAACCTATTTATGGTATATTAAAATTAGTAACGAAGTTATAAAGATTAAAGAAACTCTTTCTATACATATGTATGGTCTGATAGTGAAAACAATGCTCTACATTTCTCTAATATATTCATCAATCTTCAACCAACATTGTCATTATAAAATAACGAAAAGAGCTCTTTGTCATGTTAAGTGACAGTAATATTAGGCTGTATTTTGTCTTCGATATGTATCGTTTTCTTCATGTTCTCTGTTCTTCTTTTCTCCTCTAATATCTAGTCATCCATATATATCAGGATATATAAAAAATTATGTCAATAGAACAAAAAAGAAATACACAAACAACTTCATCAAGTTTTTATTTCATTAAACGTTCGAAATAATCATCCTAGTTATTCACACTCAATTGCAGAATCTATTTTTTTATACGTTTCTTTACGCAATGAATTCATAAACTTGTTTACAGTACGATGCAACGATCGAAAATCGTTTTAATTGCTTTTAAATATTGTTTGATTAAGTTGAATAACCACAAAAAAATCGCATGATGTCTATCTCAAAGAATTACTTACGTAAAAATTTAATGAATTTATTTCTATGTTGTTTTACCGCCACCACTTATTCTATACATTTAATATGTATAGACGACTAGGCTTTTAAAAGAGAGAAGACAAGAGAACATCAAGAAGAGAATATGCACCGAAAACAAATTTCGATCTAATATTACCGTCACACATCATAACAAATAGTTCTTATTGAAAGTTTATTAATATAGTATTAATTGAAGAATGATCAAATATTAGAGAAATGTAAAATCTTGTTTTTACTATCAGACCGTAGAGAGAGAACTTCTTTTTTAATTTTTGTATAAGGAATTAAAATACCATTGCCTTTAATTTTGTTATGTCGAAAGTAATTAATAATAAAATTTAAGTCAAATATCGACTGTCTAGATGAATTACAGTGCTAATTACAATATTGTATTCAAAAAAAAAGAGATTCTTGCTTTTGTGTATACTGATTAATCATTTATTTTCTATATAATAGTTTGCAGTTTTTAGAATTTATTACAAGCATCTACAACATATATATATATATATATATATATATACTATCATCAGATCTGCATACAATTGCTAAAGAACTAAGGAAAGTTTTTTATTAAATAGCTACAGTAAGAATGTAATATCTTTGCTACTGATAAGGTAAATAACTATAATTTCTACCATCCTAAACGAAGTATTTTATGATGACTAAGTCCAAATACCATAGCACCAAAACCAATAAGTGAACCAATAGTACGAACCGAATGAAGTATAGCCCATTTATCTAATAATTCTTTTCTTGTATTAACATTAATTTGACTTTCACTTCCTGATTGAACACGTTTATTATCTGCAATTATCATTTTATTTGTTGGAAGCATGCAAATGATTGTATATGGAATCATGCCAAGAAATATTGTTCCAGCAGTAATCCATAAATTACGATAATATTGTGTACCAATAATACGTGTCCCATGTAAAACACCTGCAATACCAGCCGTTGCACCAAATATCGATTGTGATAAAGCTGCTCTTTCATACATATATGGAAAAAATCGCCAATGTACATCAAGACCCAATGCATTCAAAGCTGGAACTTCACCAATAGTCATATATAAAGCTGTACCTGCAAACAAACCGCCAGCAATGACAGCGATTTTATCAAGATGATCGAGAATAGATGCCGATGTTGCAGACATAATAACAACAATGAAAAAACAAGATCTTCAATTAAGAATAAGAATTTAAATTTATTTGTTTGCATTATAAACAAGAATAAAGAAAAGAAGATGAAGAAGAAAAAAAAACCACAAAAAAAAACCTACATTGCATCAGATACAAGTTTTTTTTTTATACGTCTCAATCATTGTGACAACAACAACAACTACAAACATCATGCAGAATATAAGAAAACAAAAATAACAACGATGATAGGAGAAAGAAATTGACTAATCATATCTGACACTCGTTTATATTTATTTATTTTTCCTTCTTGTTTTTCAGAGGTAAAAATTCTGTCTTATATTAATCGTTCTTCAGGTGGCGGTTTTAAGATCATACTAAATTCTACACGTGAACTTTGACCATTTTCATTTAATGCTGGTCGATATGTACCTCGTGATCGTCGACTTTCACGTATACGACTAATAATAACAGTTAATAGAATAATTACTAATAATAATAATATAGCTACACCAGGCCATATAACATAATGATAAGAAAATCCCAATGAAGCAAAAAATTTCTAAAATGAAATATAATTTTAAATTTCATATTCATTAAGAAATTGAATGCTACTAGTTTATGATTTATCAACTATATTTCTAGAAAATCGTTTGCTTCTCAAGACTAACAAATATTTTGTTCAAAATCATTTATGCATCTATTCAGATCATAGAACAACATATCAAGTTGTTTATAAGTCAATAATCTTTTCTATGTTTCAAAAATGAGTTTTAAACAAAAAACAAAAACAATTTTCGACATAAAAAGTTTGTCATTTGGATGAGCATCTGCAAAAACTAAGATCTTCAAAATCAACTTTTGGGAAGAGATTTTATTTGATAGAATAAGATGAGACGCCTTCGATCTCTCTATGACTTTCTTTCATTTTAAACTACATTCAATTTATACAAGACTTCAATAAATTGAATGCAGTTCGATGAAGGAAGGTTATGGAAAGATTGGTAGACGTTTCATCTTGTTCTATCAAATGAAAGTCAAAAATCTGATTTTTCGTAGGTCTTTATTCAAGCAGTTTTACTGAAATATTTAAATCAACCAATACTAATATATTAATCAGCAACGGCCGCTGAAAATTCTCAATGTTGTTGTTTTTATTAAATTTCCTTAGTTTCGTAAAATAATGAAATGATAATGAGAAACTTGTATATTGAATATTTTCAAAAAATCTACTATCTATTTATTAAATAGAAAATTTCATTTTCAAGTTCAATTGATTTACTTTATGTTCACATTGAAGTCCAATAAAATTTTTTGTACATGCACAAATATATCCATCAATTTGATCAATACAACTTGCATTATTTTGACATGGATTACTAAGACATTCATTGATTTCTGTTCTACATGTTTCATCTTCATAACCTATTGAAATTTAAAAAAAAAATCATTCGAAAGAATAAACATCTTTTGTTTTTTGTTTTCTTCTATATTTACCTGTTCCTGTACAATTACATAAAAATCCTCGTTCATTATCTGGTATACATGTACCCTTATTTTGACATGGTATCGATTCACATGTTGGAAATTCACAATGTGAACCTTAAATAATAAAGAATTGTTTTTCTTTTTTTTTTGTTTTCAAACAAAATTTTAAATTATTTATATAATACCTGTAAAATTTGTTAAACATTCACAATAATAATGTTCACCATCAGGTCGACATAATCCATTATTAAAACATGGTGTATTTTCTAAACAAATATGTTTTCTTTCACAATGTATTCCAAGATAATTTTCTTGACATTGACATTTATAACTACCAGGATAATTAAAACATGTACCATTATTTAAACATATATTTGTTTTATTTATAATACATTCATTTACATCATATTGACATTTATTTCCATACCATTGTTGTGTACATAAACATGTTGCTTGTTTAGAAGGTAATCTTTGACAAGTACCATTATGTTGACAATTTAATTTTTGACATAAATCATTTTCACACCATTGACCACTATAACCATCACGACATTCACATTCTGTTTTAGGTTTATCAACATAAAGATTTAAACTTTTTAATATACATGTACCATTATTTTGACAAGATTTTAAATGACCAAAACATGTTTCATTAAGTGATATTGAACAATGTGAACTTATATAATTATTAGTACAATTACAATGATAACCATTAATTAAATCTATACATGTACCATTATGAGCACATGGAGATGATGAACATTCATCAATATTTGTTTCACAACTAAAAGAAAAATTAATTTTTGATAAATCTTAATAATGAATATTTCAATTTTTTTTTTCTAATTTCTGAAAAATGTTCAAGTATGATTCTAAAAATCGATAAACAACTTATTGTTTACGTTTATTCAGATACTCTTATGTTAAGATAATAGAGCAGATTGAACTAGGCTTTATCTTTGTTTTTAACAAATGTTCTGATCTTTCAGTTGCTTCAATAGCTTGATATCTTTCATACAATTCTTACGTTCAATCGCTGGAACTTTTCATACACACTAACTAACTAGAAGAATAGGTATAGACGAAATTAATGACATGCAGAAGAATAGTAGGTTTGTATCCGATAGAATTAGGAAAATTAAAAAAAAAATTTCTTGCCGAATTAAAGTATAATGATAGTATATTAACATCTGTAACGTGGAGAGGGAAGAATGCCTGTTATAGTGTTTTATCTAGATTTCCTCTTCTGGAAGGGGCACCGTCAACACGGCCCTCACCCTGGATAAAACACTAATCTATCGGGAAGTATCCAAATTTTTAACTCGATACTTCAACATTCTTTTTAGATCGTATTTCACAAAAGTCGATCGACACTCAAATATGAATCTTGCAAAAGCGAATAATCAAAAGAATATTCTACTTTTTCTTGTTTTAACATTTATCTATGATCAAATCTGTTTCATTCAATTAAAAATAACTTATACTTCTACGGCTATTGAATACTTTATCAATGTTCATTTTTTTTTCCTGATTGTTAATAATCTCATCGATACCCACTTATATACAGCTGTTTTACACTATTTGATAAAATTAATTTGTCTAGCCGCAACCATAAAAAGAATGGCAACAACTGTTACGAAAAATCATTATGAATAAGTAATAAAAAAAAAAAAAAATCTATATTTTTTATTTCAATTTAACTTACTATTTTCCAGTAAAACCTTGATCACATTTACATGTATAATAACCATCAATATGATCTTGACAAATACTATGTTCTTTTGAACAATTATTTCCTTGTTGACATTCATCAATATTTTTATTACAATAATCACCTTCCCAACCATAATTACATAAACATTTTCCTCGATCAAAATCATGTATACATTGTCCATGATAACAATTTAAATTTTTACATATATTATTAAATGTACAATTATTTATTTGTATATTATTTATTTGTTCTATAGAAATTTTATTAATACGTGTATCATTTTCAAATAATGTATCATTATAAAATGGTATATAAAGATTTTCACCTATTAAAACATATTCTAAACAACCACGAAAACCATTACCTAGAATAATTTCAATTTGATTATTTAATATAAATATATCATCAAATGTTAAATTAATTGAATATGTATATAAATGATTAAAAATTAATGTTAAATTATTAGACCATTGTAAATGAAATGTTGTCCATTGTTCAAATGTTTGATTATTTAATTCAATTAATAGATCATCATTTAATATTGAATCACGATAAATTAAATTATTATTCGTTAAATATAATGAAAAATAATTTAAATTTAATAAATTTTTTATTGTTAATATATGTGCTGTTTGTAAATGAGCACGTAAACGTAATGATATTTCATTTGATAATATTGAACTATAATTAAATATACCAATTAAATTACTTGAATTTCCTTCAAATGTTCCAATTGCTAAACATTCTTGATTATTATTATCAATTGTTTTACATATGAATCCATTTGGACAAAGACTACTGTTATTATAATTACATAGATTTATTTGTGAACAATTTTGGCCAAACCAATTTGATTCACATTGACATCTGATTATTGATGGAAAGAAGATAAGAAAAATAAATATTAAAAAAATTTTTATCATATGAATATACATATGACACCCAAAAAAAAAGCACAGAAGACAAAAAAAAAGACTCGATGTCGATACACTGATTTGAACTTTTCGACCGCAATGAATGAACAGAAAGAGAGAATTTAATTGTATTGTGACCGCCGTTCTGTCTCGTTCAGATTTACCTTTCCTATTTTTATTATAGTACAGTTAAGAGAAGAAAAAGAAGAAAAAAAAAAAGTTGTTCGCGTTCTTGTCATGAGAAAGTAACGTGCAATAGAGGTGACACGAAACAAAAGGACAGTGGCATAGCTGCAATTGTGTACATATAGTACTTAACCTAGAGAATAAATTTATCCACTCAAGGTTCAGAAGTTCGTCAAAAAATAAAATAAAATAAAATAAATAGGAGTGAAGTGTCGCACTCGAACAAAGACAGTAGACAGGATGTCTTTTTTTTCATTGATTAATCAAGCATGATATATATATCATAGAAATTTTTTTTTCGAAAATCTTTCAATCAAAAAAATTTGACTTACAAATAATCATATGAATTTGTTACAAGACAATTTGCTTGATTTTGACATGGATTATTTGGATAACAAGGATTATTTTCTAATTGTTTCATATTTAAAATTGTAATATTTAATTTTTTTTTTAATTTTGTTGTATTAATAAGTGAAATTAATTGATTATTTATTCTTAGATCTTGTAACCAACCATTTAAAGAACCATAAGGAAAAAATTGAAGTTTATTTGGTATAATTTTATTATTATGTATTCTTATTAATGATTCATTATAAATTCTATCAATAATTAAACGATTATTATTTAAATCAAGTTGAATTTGATGTGGACGACCATCATTTAATATTTGTTCATTACGTAATTCATATTCTTGTTGTTGAATTTCATTATCAATAATAATTAAATAAAAATGACCATTAACTAATGTACCAAGAATTTTTGATAATGTTCGATTTTGTAAAATTAATTCACGAGTAAAACGATTTTGTTTTGAAAATGATATAAGTTGAAATAATGTTCCATTTGATTGAAGTGTATTAAAAAAAAATGATATATTTGAAATTGATGGTGAAAATGAAATATCAATTAAACTCGATTGATTAAATATTATAATAGGAGCAACTAAAATGAATTAACCAAAAAAAATTTTAATAAAGAAAAAAAAAAACAATAAATTTTACTTTGATCACATTGTTCACCGAAAAATGGTGATTGACATTGACATGTATAATAAAACCAATGATCATGACATAATTCATTTTTTCGACAGATAGCATTTTCACAAGCATTTGTTCTAAAAGAAAAATCATTTTCTTTCTATGATCTTTTAAACAAAAGATAAAAAAAAAAGATTTTTATTTAATTTGATTTTATTCAAAGTTAAATCAATAGTTTTCAATATGATTATTGATTACTAAAGTGAAGTGTCGTGGTTTTTTTTTTGTATGTAGAAGATGAAAAGAGAATTTTTGTTTGATGTTAACAAAGCTTTGAATTAATAATCAGAGCTTTGCAAATGGATATTTTTATTCATTACTAACGTTAGATTAGCCATCAGAGATGCTCATGCGATATTATTTTACGCCCCATGGGTAAGATGCCTCACAAGCCAATTTTTATAAAATTATTTTCCGCATCAATGGAGAAACTAGGTTTTTGAAATTCAGTGTAGTAGTGACCGAGTGCTCTATGGTGGGAACTCATGGGGCATCCAATGAAACAAAAAAAAAGGATAGTAGCAAATACACAACGGAAAAAAGAGAGAACTATGTCAACTTCCAGTTCTGTTTTGAAAACTAAGCTCAGTAAACTATTCTTTCCACATCAATTTGGTTATTGAACAGTTGATTTTCTCCTAGCTCTAAATTTCCGATAGCTCCATTACAATACACCTGTGCAGTTTAATCACATGACTCAGAAGGATTAAAATGAAATGTTTAGTGAGACCAAATTCTTTTGAAAATATCTAATCACTAGTTCGAGGTCTATTTAATAAGAAAATTTTTACGATCTGATTATTTATCTTTTCATGAATTTCAAAAACTTCATTTAAACTATGGGATAAGAAAAATAATCACCCCCTGAGTTCAGACCATGAATGAGCAGAAGTTGATCTCTGTGGGTAAAATGTTGGAGTGATATATTGCTCCATCGTCATTCGAGGTATCACCCATCACCGATAAAAATATCATATATATATAGTTTCCTTGATTGATAAAATTATTTTGCAGTATTCTTAGTATGGAAGTTAATGAGATCTGTCAAAAATTATAACCTGTAATTCCGATTATTTTCAACCATTTGCCTTAAAAAATTGCTATAATAAGTTGTTTGCTCTAATCAAGTACTCCCTAAAGACTTCATGATCATAGCCATTGATAGAACGAAAATTTATGTGTAGATTATCACAGATAATTGAAATGTCAATACATCTCAAGATCACAACAGATTCGACTCTCGTATCTATGACATATTGAAGATATGCAAAGCTTTTTTTCAATCCAATGTATTACGACCGATTGACTTTGGATTAGTACTTGCAATTAGGATTTATCAAGCTTTATTTGTAGTAAAAATCTTTTGATGACTATTGACTTTATTTCGATTGAAACATGATATTTTTCACTCAAGTTTTCTAACTTCTGACTATTGAAATTATAGAATTTATGAAATTAATTTATACATTTTGATTTTGTTTAAGAAGAATGAATAGAGAAATTTCTTTTCATAGATTTTACTTTCTAAAATAAGATCTGACATACAGAATAATAAAGATTAATAATCAAATTCAATTAAAAAGATTTCTAGTCAAAGATGTTTTGACAAGAGATTTTAATGTTTTTTTTTTTCTTTAAAGCATAGCATATAGAAAAGAAATCCTATCGGACAAATTCAGATTAATTTGTTTAGTTATCTTATCGAGTTACATTTACAAAACCTATCACTTTTCTCTACAAAAAATATCATAGTATTCCGAGATTGAACATCATTCTTTATTTCTCTTTATCATGACACAGTCAAAGAAATTTCTCGAGAGAAAAGATTTCATCTTGTCTAAATTAGATTTTTTTTCAACTGATCCAAGCACATTAAAACATAACTGTTTCGAACCCGAAGCAGTTAATCGGAAAAAGAACTTTTCAAAGATTTGTTTAGAATTTCCTTCTACAGTAAGAATGAACAAGTATAATCAAATCATTTTTAACAGCTCAGATTTGTAAACCAAAGCGGTGCTTTACATAACATACTATTTACTTTTTGTATTTCATCTTGTACGTTAGATTTTAAAACTTTTACATTTCTTAAAAGCAGTTTTTCTGACACACGAGTGTTGAAGTGTAAGGATAAAAATTTGAATCTTCCTTTCTCCATAGATACCTTAGCAATACTCCTTTCTACACGTCATAGATCATATATCGATAACGTCTCGTAACTGTATGCTTATTCTTTACTAAAAAGTATTACAAAAAATTTCGCTTATTGTAATGTTGTCATTTTTGTATAAAATTCAGTACTCTACAATAATATTGAGTTGAGTCAAGATTTTTTTTACCTTTCACAACCAAGTTTTATATTTTTATTTAATTCAACTAATTGATCTGTTAATACAATAGAATATACTTGATTATATGTAATTTCAATTTGACGAATACAACCCGAATAATTTTTATATCCAAATATAATTTCATTTTGAAGTTCATATTCAAGTGAAGGTGATGTTATATAAAATCTTTGTGACATAGAATTTTTTCCAATACGTACATCAATCCATAAATGATATATATCAATAATAATCATTGTCCATTGTTCACGATTATCAATAAATGTTGATAACATTATTTTATTATCTAAATTCGTTATTATTCTATTATGATATAATTCTTGTTGAAAACGTTTTCCTATTGATAATAATGATATATGATTTAATGTTGTTAAAAATTCATATTGTATACGTATTGGTATTAATGTATAATGATATGGTAAAATTTTTGATATATTTATATATGTTTGATATAAATGAAATATTGTTGATATACTTGAACGGATAATTAATGATTTATTTAAATCTTTTTGTTGACGATCACAATTATAACCATACCAACCAGTTTTACATTGACATTGATAACCATTTATTAAATCAAGACATTCACCATGTGGTGAACATGGTTTAATATAACATTCATCAATATTTATTTCACAAAAAAGACCTGTAAAACCAGGTAAACATAAACATTTTATTGTATGATTATTTATTTGACATAAACCACCATTTAAACAAAAATTTTTATTTATTTGTATTTTACATAAATCATTTTTTTGTTCACAATATTTACCATAATAACTAAATGGACATTGACATTCAAATGTATTATTATTATTATAATCATAACATTTTCCATTATTTTGACATGGTTTTGATAAACATGGTGTTTGATATATTTCACAATGATTACCTTTATAATTTAATAAACAATTACATTTATATGTATGATATTCACGTTGACATTGACCATGATTTAAACAAGGATTACTTTCACATGGATCAATTAATTCTTGACAATAAATACCTTTTGAATTTGTTGAACATAGACATGTAAATTTATTTAATTGTGATAAACATGTACCATTATTATAACAAGGTTGACTTGAACAATAATTTATTTCATTAAGACAATTATCACCTGTTAAACCAGGTGAACAATAACAACGATAATTTGTTGAATTTATCCAAACACATGTACCACCATTTTGACAATTACAAATTGATTTTGATTCAATAGAATTATTAATACAAGAAATTAAATCTAAATAAAAGAAAATATTTTTAACTGATCAATCGTGTTTGTATTCCGATGATGTGTAAAAAGTAGTGTCTGGTAAGATATGAAAAATCTCCAAAAGGATAATTCCTCTTAGGTCTTCTATAGAGAGTTATAAACATTTTAATAGAAATTCAACTTCTAGCATAGTACATATCGACAAATTGAATGATAGTATTTCGGCCTGAAATATTTTCATTCAATTTGTTGGTATACATCAAGCAAGCCAAAGACTAAAATTCTACGTAATAAAGACAGAAAGCATAACGAAAATTATCCTTGGAAGTTTTTCATATCTCACTAGAGTTTCTACCTTATGCATTGAGTTCGAATTTAAGAGCAATTAATCAGTTGAAAATGTTCCTTCGTAAGAATGAGATTCTTATATGGAACAGCAAGTTTATCTTATATTGAGAGGGTGTGGATAGAAATAAAGTTTACTGCATTTTAAACTTTAATCACCGAAACAGAGATCAATGATATTTTGTTCATATGTTTGTGGCATTATTCTACAAAAAAATATCCTAAGAGAGTTTGAGTTAATAAGGCTTCTTTCGAAGATTATAACTATTTTGCTGATTATTTTTAACTAACACAAGGTATATACAAAAGAAACGAACAATAGAATTTTAATTTGAAATTTTCCTCATATGTATTATCCGTTTCAAAATAGAAGAGAGATACGTATTTTTTGAATAACTTTTGTTAGGAACATGGTAGAGAGCTACGATTCTCAATCTTTGGAAAGAATAGATGAAAACGCATCGAATCGTCTAAGACAATACCTTTTGATCCGGACTTTCAAACTTTATTAAAAAAAAATACCGCAAAAAACTAAAAAGCAGAGTTTTTTTTCACAGAAATTCCTGGCAATACTACCCATAACATCCGAAGCATTAAATCTTTATATAGTTTTGTAGATCTTCAATTGAGGAACTCCTAAAAGTTGAAAAATTCATTTTTATGACTCGATCTGATGCGTTCGTGTTTAAAAATTTACCTGAAAAAAAAATCATATAAAACTTGTCGAAAATAATGATGTATTATACGATTCGATGCATTTTGATCGTCTCTTTCTAATGATGAAAACCCAAATTCTCTCTCTCTACTTGCATTCAAACTGCAAATACTACAGTTAGATATGAAAAGATGATAATATGAATATAAATTCAAATCGATTTATTATGCAAAATTAATATCTTATTATCAATTCCAAATGTATCGAAAATCTTAATCATTAAATCATCAGATAGATATAAAAATTTTTAAATCTATATCTAGATATCTTCATTTTTGACATTAAAGACTTCTGTATAAATATCTAATATTGTTTTTCTTTTTAATTAATGAACTATGTAGCATTTTTAATCTCACACATCACAATAATCTCGAAGATTGTATTCCACATAGGTTCAAATTTCATCCATTATATTTTAACAATTCTTTTAGTTCATAATATATTTCTATTCAATGAATATGAATATTAAACTATTATGACTTACTTGAAGGGCAATGACATTGATCAAATTTTTGTTCATTAATACATGTAAAATATGTATCAAGTATTTGATCTTGTTCTGTTTTACATAAATATGTTGATAATTGATTGATTTGTTTTAATTTTTCTGTATCATTAGCAATACATAAATTAGGATCAATACATTTTATTGATAAATTTGCTTGTTGTAAACGTTGACATTCCAATGGAGAATTCTCACAAAGTTTACCTATTAAAATATAATAGAATCAAAAAATAAAACATCATCAAGAACTATTTTATAGCAAAAATTATATATTCAATCATACCAAAATATCCTCTAGAACATTGACAATAAAAACCACCATGATAATTAAAACATGTTGCATTATTCATACATGGATTTGAAATACATTCATCAATATCATATTGACAGACATTACCTGTATATGTTGATAAACAACGACATTGAAATCCATTTATCTAAATAAAAAACAAAAGCAAGATTAATATCTTTTTTTTTTTATAGAGTTTTAATTTTAATAAAATCATACATCATTAATACATGTACCATTTTGATTACATGGTTGTGAAAGACAATAATCAATAGCTTTTACACATGTTGAACCAATCCAGCCTGATGCACAATAACATCGATATGAACCAATTTCATTTACACATCTTATAAAGAGAATAAAATATATATTATCTCAAAATAAATAATAATTATTTCAATTGAATAATACATACGTTCCTCCATTTCGACATATGGATGGAAAAATAGCACATTCATCAATATCTTCATCACATCGTATACCTGTATATGTTGGTGGACACATACAACGATATTGACCACCTTTTAAATTATAACAAGTTGCATTCGAATGACATGGTGATGAATTACAAGGATTTTGTTCAACACATAAACCATCTGCATCTTAAAAAACAAACATCAAATCTTTATTATTAATATGCAAAAAAAAAAAAACAAAAATTTTGTTATATATACTTCGTATAAAATTTGATTTACATTGACAATCAAATGAATTTAATCCATCAACACAATGTGTATTATTTTTTGAACAAATAATACCTTCACAATCATTTATATTTGTTTCACATCGATGACCTGTAAAACCTGGTCGACATGTACAACGAAAAACAACATTATCACTTTCAAGAATTGGATGACATTTTATAGCATCATTTAAACATGGTTCAGATAAACATGGATCAAGTGTCTAAAAGAAAGTAATAAACATGAAAAAACTCTTTTGTTTTTTATTGTATTTTTGAAGGATTAAACAAAAAAATAGTGAAGAAATGTGTTTCAAAATCGATAGAATAAAATAATCTTCGTAAAGTGATAGAAAAAAGTTTAGAAACAACGATTTTTTTTCATAATGTTAAGCACGTAACTTCAATTCAATATACTTTATACCAAGATTTCACAGATAAACAATGTCATCTTAAAGAGCACAAAATTCTGAGCAAAATGAAGGATCGCCGAGTTTTCTACGACCTTCTCATAAAAAGTTACAAGCATCACAAAACTCATGAAAAAACGGATTTTTTTTAAAAATCAACTAAAAACGCCTTTTTCATGATTTTTGCGATACTTGTAACTTTTTACGAGAAGTTCGTAGAAAACTCGGCGATCCCTCATTTTGCTCAGAATTTTGTGCTCTTTAAGATGGCATTGTTCATCTGTGAAATTTTGGTATAAAGTGTATTGGATAGAAAATTCCATTGTCTATTAAAATCACTATTTGGATTGGAATTACGTGCTTAACATTATGAAAAAAATCACAAAAAATCGTTGTTTCTAAACTTTTTTTCTACCACTTTACAATTAGTAACAGTAACTACATCGTATTTCACATTTTAATTCTGCAATGATTGTGCGCTAACAGGTTTTTATTTTTTAATCTGTTATATTTCATTCCTTAATTGTAATAGAAAAACTCAATACGAATATTAATTCTTCGTACCATTTCACAATTTTGTCCACCAAAACTATCAAAACAATCACATTTATATGTTCCTGGTAGATTAATACAAGCTCGTGCAGCTTTACATGGTTGTATTGTTTTACATTCATCAATATCATCTGAACAATCAACACCAGTCCATCCTAGATCTAAATATGAAAATAAATAATTGCTTTTCTTTTCTTTTTTTTATCGTTTTCTCTTCTGTATAATCCTCATACCACAAACACATGTGTAACTATTTGGTAAATCAATACAACGACTATGTTTTGGACATGGACTTGATTGACATTCATCAATTGAATATTGACATTGATCACCAGCAAAGCCTTGAAAAAATATTGATATTAATTAAGTAAAAAAGAAAAGAAGTCATTAACTTTACCAGATGGACAAACACATTGTGTAACATTTCTTAATAAATCAACATAACATATACCTCGATTTTGACAATGATTCTGTAAACAACGAACAGGTATTGTTTTTAATCCACATTCCAAATCTGAAGAAATTAATATTACAAACAAAAAAAAACATTGACTCTCAATATGTCTACATTTACAACATCAATATAACTACTTTGCATAGATCATCGATAAACCTTATGAGAAACATATTAGTTATAATATTACAGAAATTAATAATTCAAAAAACAAAAAAGAAAAGCATCACAGAAATGATTTATGAATATTTAAAGAAAAAACTGCTAACATGCCCAATTTCGATTGTATCAAATGGAGTATTTCACAGCGATAAGTAGAAAAATCATGATCGAAAAAATCTGAATTTAGGTATTTCTATAATAATCATATTATAGAACATATGCTATAGGAATATGTTTATAATAATAAAACTAAACATTCTAATTTACCAGTAAATGGTCGACAATCAAATATTTTAAATAATGGACAATACTGTTCTGCATTATTCGTTGATGTACATGTTCGATGTTCTATAAAATAATTAACACAAACAGAAAAGAATTGTTTTGTTTATTGTTTAAAATTCTTTTTCACTAACCACAAGTTTTAATATTAATTAAACAATTTTTAAATTTTGTATGAAAACCTGAATGAGGTAATAAACATGTTACATTTGTTTGTTGTTCATTAACAATTACATTAACATTTAATTTAGTTGTTGTTAAATTTTTATTTGGATAATCAATTAATGGTATTAAACGTGTTTCATCACCATTAAATGATATAAATACTTTCGATAAATAATCATTAAATGTTATATTAACATAATGCCATGTATCAATTTCATGATAATAATCAATAGCTGTTTGAAATTGATAATCAAAACTAGCTGAATAAGGTAATAATAAATTAAAATTTCCAAATTGATATTCAATTTGTTCATTATTATATATATATATAATATGTAAACGAAAATCTTTTGTAAATAATTGAAATAATTGACTATTTGATAAATAATAATGTTCAATATTAATTAAATTAATATTAGGTAAACATGTACGATAACTGAATGTTATACTTTTTGTTGATATTTTATGTATTATTATAATAAGAATAAATAGAAAATAATAAATAAAATTATTTATTAGTTTACCTTGAAACATTTTAAATTGTCTTTTTTTCTTTTTTTCTTTCCTTCGTCAATAATGACAATGCATAGGGACAATAATCATCTTCTATATTCATTAAACATATACATGTCGAATGACGACGGACGGACAGGTCAATAAAAGTATTATTTGAAAACATCAAACAAACAAACAAACGACAAAACGAAATAGGAGACGAAGGAAAAAAGAGAAAAGTGACTGACCCTCTCTTTGACAAACGAAGAGTCGAAGAAGAAGAAGAAGGAGGAGGAGGAGGAAGTTCATATATTTGACGTTTCAATTTCTCGTGCATACATTCTCGGTGAACGAAGAAATTAGATATATGTTAACATTCGATAATCTCTTCTACTTTTTTCTTTTTCTCTCTCTTTAACTTAACATGTATATGTCAATAAGAATGTAAAGAAAGAATATATTGAACAAGAAAAACTACATAAAACTTTTTTTTTTTAATATTTTTTTCCTATTATTAGCTATGAATAACAAGAGATGAGTTTGATATTTTATTATCAGATCATCTTTCACACTTGATAATAGCGTGTACATTTTTTATAATTGGATATCTATACAATAAACATGCGTGCAAATATTAAAGGTATGATAGATGAATTAATGAGAAAATAATCATACCTATTAAAAGTAAAAAATATATATATATACAATGAATGATCATTTATCAACTGATCATTCATTATTAATGGGCGGAGTAATATTTGATACATTAATTTTAGTTTTGATATAATGTTCTAATGAAATATTGTAGAGACTTTGTTATTTTATTGTTTGTTACGTAAAGAAAATTTGAAATGTATTTCGAAAGGTATGAAAATCTTTAAAAATAAAATTTTATCTATTAACAAATGCTATCGTTTTATTGTGTCTATTAATTCTTCGGTGTTGTAGTGAACTGACTTTATAGTTTTTTGTTTAGTACTATATTAATATTTGTTCTTTCGGATCATTTCTCTTCTATTGTTTCTGCATCAATGGTGTTATAGGTATAATTTTTCGTGTTGTTAAATCTGCCATCTGTTGTCTTCTAATAGATTCATTGGTAAATAGGAATGATTCACATGTTCTTGAAATCGGTAGACTTCAAGAGAGTAATGAAATTTCGAAGTGGAAGGCATCAATGAAAAATTGCAAATTATTATATTTTGAGAAAACTTCATTTTCGTGTTGTAAATGTCAAATTGAATTCTTATATAAATAGTTGGTTGCTCAATCTCTTGTATATTAAATCAATTGTTTTAATATCATATGGAAATCTTTCGTTGTAATGAATAGCTAAAATTTATGATGGAAGTTATGAAAAATTTTCTTGATAGTTTGTTTTTGATCTTTGTGAAACATTTCAGAACAAATTCTTTTATATATTTTTTTGTATACTAGATATTTTGATGTTTCTAATAAAAAAAGAAATGAATTAAACCTCTGTAATATGACACTACAATGCTATATCGAAGATAAAATTAATGTCAAAATTTTGTCATGTTCATTGGTTTTTTTTTTTTTATGATTGAAGTTAGAAAAAAGAATTTGATATACTTGTTATTGCAATATCACTGTCTTATTGAACAAGATGAAGAAACATTTTTCTTCAAGTAATACTATGATATTAACAAACAGCAGTGAATGAATATCAAGTTTGTTTTCTTCATTAATCTTCAGTGTTCGAGATGTAGAAAGAGAGCTATTTGATACTTCTTATGTGTTATTTCTATAGAAAAAAATGTTTACTTACTGGTGAATTCTAAGAGTTAGATCTGGTGATATATATGATCAAGGGTCATTATGTGCATTGATCAATGATTTAAGGCTACGTATTCATTATACGATGCAGTATTAATCATCATTTTCATGACTTTGCTGATTGTACATTAACTTATCTTCTAGACTAATCTTTGGTATTATGTTTCATTTTGTTTGTTAGTTATAATGAATTTTCGTTTCTCATAAATATTTATTTCTATACATACTTGTTTATCTACTGCACTTTACCATCATTCGCATTGAAACTCCTTTTAACATTGAACTATTTTCAATACTCTGTTAGAATTCAATTTAATTAACTTCTATTTATTAATGATGAATAGTTTAAATATCATCGATGAAAGAATGAGTAGTTTTACTACATCACGTTAACTAGACTGATGTTTTTTTTTTCTAAGTTGTCTTTTGTTGACGAAACCATAATATTTCTTATGCATTCTGAGTATTCGAAGAAATATTTACATCTACGTCTATTTCATGTTCATTTACTTTAAATATATCTCTGTTTTTTTAAATTTTCTTCTACTTTGAAACAGTACGAAAAAAAAAACTATTTAATTTATAATGATTTCTTGACTACATCAGTATCCACGAAAATAGGGCATTGATACAAATTGAGAATTAAATAAATTTCATAACTTAAGAATATGTTTTCTAGCAAAATTCGGTCTGATTATAGATGAATGAAAATGAATAAGCAACATAGTCACTATAGCGTTCAGTGAGTGACGACAACTTTTTTCTCTATAATACATGTAACATGATTTCACGTACAATATAAGTGCGAATTGTAAATAAGATATTATGTATATTCTAAAAATTAACGTCAAAACACATTTTTCTCTAGAATATATCACATGAAGGAGGTTCAACGAGTGAATACACATATTTTTCATTTTTTTTACATATGAATTTGTCAAAACAGACTTATCATGGTGCTAAAATAGGTCTGACAATCTAATTTGTCCACTCAGTGTGTTAAAATGAATTAATAAAAAAAATCAAAAACATTCGTTTTAACACATTAGCTCTACTCATACATCAAATGAACGAGTTACAAGGAGTTTTTTTGCTGAATCGAAATATGTTAGACCACTGTTGAACAACTTACCTGTTTGTGTATGTAGTCTTTGCAGTGAATAGATACTCTTGAAAAGACAACTCAGAACAATCTGTTCGTTCTAAAGCATCGGAAGTTCTCTACAATCAATGTTTTGATCTTGTTTAGGACACATTATTACTGTTTGGATAACCATAAAATCTAAAGCAGAACACATTCTTTTGAACTGAAATTTTGGCTACAATCAAATAGTCGCAAGTCTATCATAAAGCGACATTTCAGATCGAAATTTTGTAATTCTTTTTTGTCCCTATATATTTTCACAACGTGCAAAACTTCAGTAAATAATCATAATTCGAGAAGAATACCGTGCAGGATTAAATCCTCTCGCAAGGATCTTCTGGCTTTTTTAAGGTTTAGTTATGTACGAAGTATGAGTTCGGTTGATGGTCAACAATTAGGAATATTTTCTCTGTATCAATATAAGCTGAATATAGCGACCAGATGTCTTATTATAACATACGCGGTATTGCACAAAACTTGAACAACATATTAAAAACTTATGGAAGTAAGTATGAGTTGAGATAAATAGTTCATATTTTTAGTAAAACTGAGATGGTTTAACTTACACAGGACACATCTTTTGGTCTAATTTTTGTTTTCAAATCAAAAACTGATCCAATCTAACTAGCTATCATTCTGTTACTTTTTTATCTTCGTTAGATAGTGCTCTTGAGGATGAGGATGTTTTGTCTCTAACCTTCAACGCTTCTTTGATATAGCCTTTACCCAACACACGCACACTTCCTCATAAAATCCTCACTGCAAGTCGAAAAGTGTGGTTTTTGTTTGATATGTCAAATAAATATATTGTCACATCAATCTCAGCTTTTGCGCTGAACAAGATTTGTTTTTCTCGCCATATGAATTAGTTCACATTCCGAAACATTGATGCATTCAATAAAGAAGCTTGTTTCTACATCTTCTAAAATTTTATATATGTGAATACGAAATAGTCAATTATTATTGTAAATCATCGAGTACATGTAGAAGAAAAATTTCATAGTAAACTATGACTGTTTCAACAATGATGATTCTTTTGACGATGATGGGAGTGCTTCTTTTTATGATGTTTACCGTGACCTTTGCCGCGTCCTTTGTCTTGATGACTGTCGTCAGAACTACTAGAACTACTACTATGACGATGCCGATTCTTGGAGCCACTACCAGAGCGATGACGATCTCTTGAATCATTTCGATGATGATGACAATCTTTGGAACCACTCCTGTGATGATGTTGATCTCTGGAACCACTACCAGATCGATGATGATCCCTCGAATCAGTTCCATGGCGATGGCGATCACGAGGATGTTTACAACCTTGATCTTTTCCAGAATGATCATCGCTATCACTTGAGCTAGAGCTACTGCTTCGACCTCTACGATCATCATCGCTATCACTTGAACTAGAGCTACTGCTTCGACGTTTACGATGATCAGCGTTCACATCACGAGAACCACTACCATGTTTTCGACGTTCTTGTTTGGGTTGATCACGATTGTTTCCTTTATTTCGGCGTCCGTCTAGCTGATTTTTTATTGCATCATGTAATTTAATTAGATTTTCGAAGACAGAATGATTGTTATGGTTATGTTGCTTATCCCAATTAAGTGACATTGAATTGATTACTGATAACCGCAAAAATTAATCTGAAATACAAATATCACTTATTAGATTATAATAGTCACGATTGATGTAGAACATCAATCAATTAATCAATGGATGATCGAAAACCATATCAAACGAAACCATTACAATACTCCAATAGTCGATTACTAATATATATACATGAATACAAATCATTATATATTTTGTATCGATCAACTTATATTGCATCGTATAAACTTTATGAATCATATGCTTTGAGTTATAAAATACACCTACTCTGATCCTACAAAAATATCATATTCTTGATATAGGATAAGTAAAACAAATGGAGTGATTCACCAATCGAATATTAATCACTAAAACAACACTATCAATAAAATGGAGGTGTCTTTGGGCGAAAACAGTTGCTACCTAATTTGAGTGTTCTGCACCAACATGAATACGAGTAATAATGCATACATTTATCTATACCACAATATTGACTCGAAGTTCGCATTACTCTTTGTATGCTTACTCTCATGTAAAACAGGAAGAAAGAAAACAGTGTGTAATCCTAGTAAGCGAACAAAAATCAAGACACATATCTTTTACGATATTTTCTATGAAATTTCGTTTTTTGCAATAATTTATATACCTATCGATGCTAATTTAATAAGGATAAGGAAAAAGGCTACAACTTCACAACTACTGCTGTCAATCAAGTTTTCATCATCTCTATACTATTCATGATGGATGTTACGACTTTCAATAGATTATTTAGTTAATAGAATTTCATCAGGATTCATAATAACTGTGATGAATCTTGCCTATTGGGTATTCCAGATTTTTCATTATGTCAGCCATTAATTTGAGGATGTGATAAGAACTTCTATTGACAGATCGCATACACCAAAAATAAATGAAATAGACCATTAGACAACGTCGCTGTGATGCAAACAAAATTATTATTTCAAATTTGGTGATCATAATCAAATACAACAACCATGCTATAGAAATGTCATATATTTGTAAATCGTAAATTCGTACAAGTTAAGCGTGGCTGCGTATGTGCGGATGATAGTAGGATTATATGAATATTTTTACTCTCGCATCATACTGACAATGTCATATTTCATCGATATGCTCGTCTTAAAGTCATCAGTCGCCCTCAGTTAGAAGAAATCCTCATGATTTAAAAATATAGCTTCTCCAATGGCAAAATACTGAATAATAGTTTTACAATGAATACACGAACAGAGTAATTTCAACTGAAACGATCGTATATGTTTTAGACTCTTCTCTTTGCATAAGCCTATGTAGACAAAAGAGTAAATATAGGAGATAGGTGGACACTAATTACTGAATTCTTGACGCGAACAGAGAGAGAGAGAGTGAAGACAAGAGTTTAGCCTTTACTATTATCCTTAGATCGCATTTTCCACCTGACACTCACTTACGAATCACTTGCCTTCATCCTCACTCCTACTATTCAATCTGAAAGGAGAAAAAAGTCTTCAAAAAAAAGTATCTGAATTGTTTTCTTGACCTCTTTAAAAGACTTGAGTCTTTTAATATCGCTTGTGACAATACTAGCTGTCACCTATCTTCTGTTTTGCTTGCTATATGTATATTTATTTATCTTTGCGACTGCTTCACTTTCTGTACTTTGTCTGGCGCCCTTTTCATTTTGATCGTTACTAA
Organism: Rotaria sordida; assembly: GCA_905250125.1. Lineage (NCBI taxonomy): Eukaryota > Metazoa > Rotifera > Eurotatoria > Philodinida > Philodinidae > Rotaria > Rotaria sordida. The sequence goes on along the minus strand of CAJNOL010000700.1, from coordinate 16,400 downwards.
CTAGGATGGGTGTGGGTATGGGTGTTGTTCTTTTAGTCACACCCACAGCCTACGTAACTAATCGAGGAGAGAAAGGTCCATAGGGGTGATTCGATATGCTATGGACCACTGTTCTTTGTGAATCACTTTCTCCTGGAGTAGGGTCAGGAAAAATATGTTTGCAGACAGGTCAAGAGAGTACCGAGAGTTAGAACGATTGACTGCAAGAAATATTTCATGTATGAGGCAACTCTAAGAAATCAACTGCAATTTCTTTTTCTTGTGATCGTGTTGCAAATTTTTAGTTCGATTCAATTACATTGACGCGCTTTTGTTTTTTTAAAGAGATACTAATAAATACTTTGTGCCCTCAGAAACTATGGTTTTCTAGAGTAAATTCATTTTTCACAGTGTAGCTCATGAAGAGAGACAGGAAATTGTTTGTTGCATACTCTTCCAAAACAGTAACAGATTCCGTTGTTTATACTAGTCATCGATAATCACTTTTTATTAGCCGCTCGTTTCATCTGTCAAATAATTTTCCCCTACTACATTTCAGTCAATAGACATTTCTCATAAACGTCAGCATCAGTGAATTCGTCAAAAAGAGTATCACGTTTGGGTAAGACCTTTCGAAATTTAGACAAAAAATATTTAAAAAGATTGAACCAGATGATTAGTCGTTTTTAGCCCGCCGGAAGCTTGCACCGAAAAGTATCGGTCAGATCAGGCCGCAGGACTATCTGGTCCACTTCATCCATTGGCGTGGTATGTTTCTCGTGGAAATGATTAATCTAATTTTATGCAAAAGCTCAAAATAACCGTCTTTCTTTGTTCACATGAATCTGAAATCAGAAAGAAGAGTCATTTATTTAGAATGATGATTGAAGTGATAAATTAAAGATAGTTCGTTGATTCGACTTGTCTGTTCAGTTAACGATTATTTACCGTCTCAATAGTACGCATCTGCGACATAATCATAGTTGTTGTCGTCGCCACATAAAAATTTCGACCCGTGATTCGTCGATATATATAATTCATTGTTTTAAGTAATTCTGTTCGAAAGATTTGCGCCGAAAGAGTGTACACGAAAAAGCCGAATGCATGAGAACCATAAGATAAGATACGTACAATTGCTCCACATAAATTATCTTGTGCGCTCTTTAGGGAGGATTTTTTCACATTTAACGTAAATGTGTCATACAATTTTTGACCAGCAAATGGAACTGTGAAGACGATGATCAAAGCCACTTGCATGAGAAGCATTACCAACAATTGACCATCACGTCTTGCAGTTCTCTTGGACTGTTGTACACCATTCGGTAACACTTGACGACGAGTTCGTTGAAGATTGCGAAGAGTAGCTAAACCAAAGACTAACATCATTAAAGGTGGACCCAATGCATAAAATACAAGGTATTGAAGATCGGAAAAGATACGATAGGGTCCGGCTATTGCATAGCATGTCGTTGAAGTAGAAGTTTTCTGAACACCGAAGTAAATCAGCACATTAGAAAATGACACGATGCATATGATGGTAGTTATTACAATGACTAGACGAGCAAATGACACACTATTAAAGCGTCGCTGCACTTTTATGCTCGATGCCCATCGATCAATACAGGCCAATAACACAAACCATGTTGAGAGTGTTCGTGAAACATATGTAAAAAAGTATCTCGCTTTACAAAATGAATCCGATGTCGTACTCGGATCTATTTTATAGCCATCAGAAAAAATTCGTGTAAGAACAACCCAATAGAGTACAACAAGGTTGGCAACTGTATTTCCCATGAGATAATGTGTGCATGAATTGATGGAAAGATTTCGACGAGTAAATATTATAATATTTAAAATTACACCGATTGTACCGAGTATAAGAAATGGTAATGGTAAATAGCGATTCACCTGTATGTTCATATAGTTAAGCCAAGCAGTCGTATCCGATGCTGTCGAAGATGATGACATGATTTTTTAGTCTAAATGCAATTTCCGCTTGTAGTGAATGCATTTATTCAGGTGACATTTCTCATTTTCTCTTTTTCTTTACCATAATGTTTATTAATATAATTGCTGAGGCAAGAGAGTCATGTAAGGCTATATTTTCTAAAATGAATTCCCATTCGTTGATTAAATAAATGCAAATCTACTGCAGAGTATGCATGACAACAATGTCAGATAGTAACTAGAAGCCATATTAATGCAAGAGAGTGGATTTGTATATTTTTATGCGAGAGAGAAATGAAGTCAGTAATTATTCATCTCATTCTTCAGCTCACTAGAAAAAAAAATTCTGAATGCAGCGAATAACGCAAAATATTGTCTGAAAAACTTTTATTCTTTCAGATCTTCATAAAGAAGGCTTAATATTTTTCCGGTGTATGAATATTGATTGATGTTATTCATGCCTATTCTGAATTTTCAGTTCAATTGGCTGAGAAATGACTTTTTCAGACTTCGTTGAATATCTATTTGTTAAGTTTGAATCGATTCCTAGAAGAGAAAAAGGAGTGCTATCATATTTCTAATAGAGAAAAATCGATGTGTTGCAAGTTTAAAAGGTATCTTTTCAGTGCTCTAAGACACGAGACTATGTGTCTACAAGTTTGTACAAATCTATCGAAAAACTTTTTATCTAATACCCTTAAATCTTGATCACTTAACAGAAAAAACTACCGTCTTTTTAATTACTTCCGTTCTTTCTTTGTTCGTAACACATTTATAGCTTTTTTGAATTCAATTAGAAGAGATTTATTAGATTTATAGCTGGAAGAGAACATTTCTTTATCTTCAAAGCGCATCGTTTTTTTTTTTAATAATTTTTGATACAATCAGAAAATGTAATTACGCATCATATTATATTCTTGCCTATAGTACGGATATTACGCGCTGCTTCCCACGGCCAGTGAAGAAATTACAGGGGGTGGAGCAACTCTAACAAAGTTTGAACGTTATGAAGCACTGCTATTGATGTGCTTATCTCCCTGCTACGATAGTTTCGGCTTGTGACTGAGCACCTGCTTTTCATTTTCCTATAATGGTGGAAATTTATTAGACACTGCTCACTATTTTCGATCCAAAAATCTATTCGAGTTCTTGGAGAGCAATATTTGCTATCAACAACTTCAGAACACAACAGTTCGTTCAATTCTTGGCTGTGTTCATTCTCATACATTCACGTCAGAAACTTTATCATTAATTTGTTTTTAATTTTTGTGAGGAGGAGGCTGCATGCGTATGATTATATTTAGTACAATAACCGATTTTTCTCCAAATTTTAGATCTACTTACTGACATATTTTTCATGAGAATGATTGATACTGGGAAAAGTTAGAAAGTTATATTGGACTGATTTGTGTGACTATTTGACAAATATCTATTCAATCGTTGCTAGAAATATAGACCGAATCAATTTGTTCCTGAACGTATAGTTCTAATTTATCTTGTCAATTAATTGGTCGATGTCATACATGTGGAAAGAAGAAAAAAAAACACATAGACCGTACAACTAATCGAAGAACAGTTGTGAATCCCTAAGCGTATAGGGAAGACATATCGTATCTACATTGATTAATGTTAGTAGTCCCTGTAGAAGAATCTCATTTCATGCACTTTTGCTAATGAACACATATCTATCTTTCATTCTCTGCTCTCGTGCATATATTCTCTGCGTCAGTTCTTTTCTTTTTTCCTTTCATATTCTCTCTGTCATTCGCATTCTTTCTCACTCACGCGCATACCCTCTTTTTTTTTCTTTCTTACAATCAATGAAATACTAGTGACTCTCTCTTCTTATCTCTGACTGATCAATATAGATGAGTTGACGAAGGAAACCAAATGTGTCAGTTGGTTTAGTTGACATTAAAATAGGCATAGTACAGATTTTTATCCAACGGTATCTATGGAATGAACTACAAATTATTTTCGTTTTCCACGATCAATATGTTCAGAGCACATCACAACTGTTTTGAATGACTGATATGTCTTGGATCTATTGATAGTTCACAATAGACAATCGTCAAATGACAACGAAAGAAAAATTCCTTATTGTTTTGTCGTTTGAAGCTCTTCTTACAGAAAGATATGAGACTATCTCAATGACTCTCCTTCTCAGCAAAATAGAATAAAGTATTTAGAACAATTAATTGAAGATCATGGAAAACAATGTCACAAATTCCAACAATTGTTCTCATCAGAAATTCTTCGTTAAAGATTTCAATTCAATCCGAAAATTTACTGTTTTCGATTCATGCCTTCAAAAAGACATTCTAATGTCTTCTAAGGAATATCATATAAACTGAAAGATTTCATTACTATTCAAAGTCTGAAAAACAAAACGATTTTTGAGACTTCTAAATAAAAAAAACATGCCTGAGAGCTCTTTCGTCTAGCGAATGATCAATCATAAAAAGTATTTGCATCACTAAAATATGTTGCGAGGATCAATAATGCGTTCTGCTAATCCTTGTACAAGAACAATAGTTAACAGCTTTTACATGTAAAAAGAGATATCCAAAATATCGAGAAAAAAAACAGTGTTTCACATTTCACGGTTTCTCGGTATCAACGTTTGCATAGAAAAATGATTGAATCATCTTTTTCCGAGCCAAGGCAACTCCGATCAAGATGAATATTTTTTGTCACATGTACGAGATATTATTTAGGATACTATTTTATTTTTTTGGTTCATAAAATTATCACTTTTCACAGCGATATTCTTATTTTCATTTTCTCTTGTCAACAGGACATATAAAGCCAAAACAAAACAAATTGACACTCGAATAATGTCAAATATTCTTAGACAATTTTCAACATGGCTAGACGTACCTTTTCGAAGAAAAAGGGCGAAAACTAAGACCATTCTGACTCCCTTGAGACCATCGTATCTCCTGGAATTTCGAGTCTATGATAACTTTTCTATGTACTAGTCAAGATCTAATTGGTTCAAAATTCTCAGAATTTTCTGACAAATTACTCTCTAAAAATAGCGAAAGAGTGTGGGTTTGATCGTGAATGCGGTGGGAATGTATGTGCGGACAAAATAAACATCAATACTAACACCTACACTCTCATGTAGTGATGATAAAGTGATTTTGACATAGATATGATTAATAATGATTTGCTTTTATTTTGGAGAAAAAGAGAATTAATTTCCAAATATTGCTGGTATTGCTTATAAGGTGTTGGCCGTTCCAGTGGCGAACACCTTCGTCGAAAGATTATTTTCTTTAACCAAAATTATGATCTGTGACCGAAGAACAATACTAGATGCTGAAAAAAAATTGATCAACTTATGTTTTTCAAAGAAAATTTCATTTCGTTTAAGCATATGTTTGATTCAAACACTATTTCAATAACATACTCATCAAAAAGAAAATCCAATGATGTACATGAAGAAAAACACTAATGATAATTTTACTTCAGAAAAGCTCAAAGTTAAGGAACCATATGAGTATAATCTGTTAAGTGATGATAACGAAAGTGCAAAAAAAAATTATTGATCATTAGATTAATAGTAAAGTTTTCGTTTCTACTAATGAATTTTGTTATCGTTCTATCATTGCCTATTTTTTATTAATTTTAATTAAGATTTATCATTAAATATGAACGTAATAAAAAGCTTCGTTTTTTTTTTAAATTTCACGATAAAGTAACGGGCATCCATATGTCATGAGTAATCATTTTTATGAATAATTAAGGATAAGACAACTTCACAGATGATGCTTGTATAAAGAAAAACACGAACATTAAAAAGAAAATATTTTTTGTTATTCAAAAAAACCTTGAAGCTTTGAATTCAGTATTTGTTGTTGTAAGTATCTACCATAGATTATTGAAAAGAATGGCAATGCTGAAGATTAATACGGTGTAACGCACATCTGTCTTGCAATTAAAAATGGTAATAAAAGTCTTACCCTTGCTTACATTCAACAAGGACTTGATATGAACTATCGAAAGTGTCGTTGGTGTAACAGTATTTATTCGTAATTGTAATACAGGAAACGCTGATATAGTCAAGTTTTTGCTCGATCATGTAAATAATCTCGATATCAATATGACCGATAAATGTAGTCATTCAGCACTTGATTATTCATATCAATATGGTCATAATGAAATTCTTTGTTTACTTCTTCAACAATCAGAACTACAAGTTAAATTATATTCGATTTAAAAAGAATCAGGAAATATCGAAGTAAACATTTTGAAAGAACTTATTGATCTTTATAAAATTCAAAGTAATTCTTTATCGAAACTTTTAACTTTTTTGCAAGAAAATCTGCATCACTCGATCTCTTTCAATATGCACTTGATGACACGAGAGAGTCTACTATTCTTACTGACGATATTTTTCTATCGACATGTCGATGCGAAAGGTATAGACAGAGTTTATGCATGCAGCATATAGTCAATCATACTCGATTATTAAGCTATTACTACTAGAAAATGGAGCTAATCCACATGTAAAAGATCATAACAATTATGATGCTCTCTATTGGGCTCAGATGAGTTATGATGATGGTGTTAATTATATGCGTGTTAGAGATTCACCCGATATCGTCGTTCACATTATTCAAATTCTTCGTGAATATGAATCTAATTAACATTGAACAATTTTTGATTTTTTTTTCCTTCATGTACATCTGTATCTTTGTGTGCATATTTCTTTCATTCTGACACAGTTCACTTGTGTCATATGTTCTCTATTGTTAACTTTGACTGATTCAATTTTTATATTTTGATCAAAATAGATACATGCAATCGACTGAATTCTGATAAAAAAAAGAAGACATTCATTGTTTTCCTTATATTTTTGCATCGGTTATCTATTGAAACAAACTGTTTTATTGCAGTGGATATGAATTATTGTTTGACTATTAAATTTAACATCAATTCTTCTAACACTTTGGTTGTGTTATGTAGTTTATTTGAACAATTTCACTTCATTTGATGATCAAGTTGTTGTAGACTAAAGTCCAATTCACAATTGAAATCTTGGATTCATTAGAACAGTTATCATTAAAACGAAATTCTTTCTCTTTTTTGAATATTGGCTTTAGTTTCTCAATGAAAAGACAAGGACGCAAGCGTATATCTAATCAATTAATCTTAATGACGATCTTTGCCACTACAAAATTTAAAGACAATCGACATTCGAATTTTTAATTAATCAATAAGTATAACGTATATCGAATACTAAATTGTTTGTTTCTAGATTGAAAGATGACGAAATTTAATGTTAGTCTAGTAACTGTGTCTTATTCACTCACCTATTATAGATAATCGAATTTCTTTTCATTAGTCAAATTTGAGTCTTATATTTCAAATAGAATCTCATCATTGAATTTCAATTGATTAAGTACTCGTTCGAATATTTTCTAAGAAAGTCTAAACCGTTTTTCTAATTAGTCAACTTTTTGGAGTTGTTTTCTTATCAATTTATACATGAATCGATAAAAATACAGTTAACTGCCAAATGGCAATCTCTGCCTCCCACTACGGTTTCTAATCATTTGGTGCTGTCGAAACGACGATACTGATGACAGTTGAAAACAAAAATGAGATATACAGAGCAGAAGTTAAATTTCTTGTAAATACATTTCCATTGATCAATACAAATTCTGCAATAATTTGGATATACGTATCTGCTCATTAAAATTCATTAATATAAAAATTTTTGTTTTTCAACGATGGAAGAATGCCATTGGTCTAACAAGAGTCGAATAGTCAGTTTTAGTTAAAAGACGATGAGAAAGTTCTATCTTGAATACAACTGTCTATGTCAATATTATTATTCAAAAGTATGTTAATTTCACTTCCATCTTTTTAGTCTCATTTTGCTTATCAAGCTCTGTGATTACATATTTAATTTGAGAGTAACAACCAATTCGATACATCATACAAAACGCTGATTCAGTATGACTCAATACATTCATTCGGTATTCGTGAATGGAAGAAAGAAAATATTAGATTACCTTGTGTTTGAATGAATATGCGCAGCACGTGTAGCAGTTACAACAAAATTTGTTTCATTCTTCACTTTGTGCAAAGGTGAATAATAACACAACATTCATATATATATATATACTCAACTGATGTTGCACAAGCAAAAATGTTTATGATATATCAAAGTAATAAATAATACAGATTGTAACCTATTTTATTGCCATTTCAATCGATAGAATAATAGCTTTTGCTTTAACAGAAGAAGAGCCTCAATGAAGAAACACTATCATGTATACGGTGTGGGTGCTGCACTTGTTGACACAGAAATCAATGTAACTGATACCGATCTTGCGGCAATGGCAATCGAAAAAGGTATGATGATACTAGTGGATGAAGTGCGACGGAAACAGTTACTCGATAGTCTTGCTGATCATCTGGTGTGTTCAAAGCGGGCCAGTGGAGGATCTACAGCCAACGCTATTATCGCTATTGCACAATTCGGCGGCAAAACATTTTACACTTGTAAAGTTGGAGATGATGACAACGGTCGATTTTACTTACATGATCTACACACAGCAGGTGTCGATTGTCAAATTGATCAGCGTCACATTGAAGGTATCACTGGTACTTGCTTGGTGATGATTACTCCAGATGCTGAACGCACATTGAATACGTTTCTTGGTGTCAATACGACACTATCGGAACATGATATTGTGTTAGAAGCTATTGTTGTTTCCGATTACGTCTACTTCGAAGCCTATATGGTGATGTCACCAACCAGTCGTACAGCTGCTATTCGCATACGTGAAATTGCCGAACAGAATGGAGTAAAAATTGCAGCGAGTCTTTCGGATTCAGGTGTTGTGTTAGATTTTCGCGATGATTTACGTGAAATGTTCGGCAAGCATATCGATTTATTATTTTGCAATCGAGTTGAGGCATTGAATTGGGCACAAACCGACAATCTAGAAATTGCCATCGATTGTTTGAAAAAGTTTGCTCGGACATTTGCTATTACACTGGGTGCCGAAGGCGCCCTAGTCCACGATGGCACACAACTGCACACTATTGCACCTTACAAAGCACAAGCGGTGGATACCAATGGCGCGGGGGATATGTTTGCCGGTGCGTTTTTATTCGCCATTACTCAAGGAAAAGATTTTTTGACAGCAGGAAAATTCGCAAGTTTGGCTGCAGCATCTGTTATCTCGGAATATGGATCACGTTTGAATACAACGAAACAGCAACAGATTTTAGCACAATGGAACAATATTGAGCAAAATTTTTGATGCTAAGTAAAAGACATTCTTTTATAAATACTAAGTAAAAACGATGATTTTGTTGGAAAATAAATCAAATAATTTTGTCCCTACTCATTCCATCAAATTTTATTACCAATTGAAATAGATGAAAGTAAATAGAAAAAAAACATAGAATACTAAGCAATGGGTCTTGATCATACTATCATTATTCTTCAACATCATCCATACGAACGCGATTACGGACACCAATAATATGTTGTACTTGTAGAAATTTCAGCTGATGCACGGAAGTTTTGACAGCATTGATACAAGCTATTTCTCTATTTGGCGAGGGAGTAACGACATATTCAAGCACATTTAAATAACAAACTCATAATATTTAATAATAACAACAACAAATTCCCCATGTCTTGTAGAGAAAATTGTGAAATTGAAATATTGTATGATGAGATCATTAACATTTTTATTATTTTCACTTACTCATATTTTGTCGAGATGCCATCTGATATGCTATTCTTCGTTGGAAAATATTATGGCTCATACGATATTTGAATCAAACTGTTCTACCTAGTGTTAAATGTATGAATACATTCATAATTTCCTCAAGACGTTGTCTGATTTGTAACACTAAACATGTTTTATTATTTTCATCTACTAAGTTCAATTTGATATGTCAGTGTTCATTGTGCTGAGCTTCTTCATTCATTATGATTTTCAGCATACATTGATTATATACTAGATTTCTTTAAGTCGGCGACTGAACTTCTTGCAAAGAAGAGTATAAGTACGTAGCCGAATCGTTATATAAAAATCTCTGTTCCTTGTTGACTGGACTAAATTGAATGATATATCTGCACCAAACAATGCAACGTTCAACTGGTATTGACTAGCTAGTTTATCAATTTCTATCGAACAAATACTACTATATAGTATGAATATTGTCAGATTTAGTAGTCATGAACGATTAAATACGTAGTTGTTTTGGATTATCAGATATTATTCCCTTGTGATTCTTTTATCTTAATCAGTAACAAAGCCTTTGATCAAACTAGATTATGATATTGGAAATCGGCGCATCATAGAAATATAAGAATATAGCTATTTTTGGTCTATCAGCCGGCATCTATTTAATTTGGCTACATAAAATATTAGGCTTTGGTTGTAGTCTGACCATTTATTTTTTGTTCGTTTAATCGACGAGAAAAAAACTAATGAGAAGAGAACAGAATTTTTATTGAGCTGGTTCAAGCAATAAGAGATAGAGGAACAAGACAAGAAGAGAATTGTAGTAAGAATGATTGGCATTCGTTCATGCCTGTCACACAATGATGCCACACGAACTAGCCGTAGTTCTAGATTGAGAGGAAAAAATTCGATAGTAATATATGAGTTTATTATTCTTGTTTAGGAAATATATCATCAGCAGTATATTAGATAGAAAAAAGTCAGTAGTGATGATGTCAACATAGACGCACAAGAACAACCACTCGTTATATCAGATCGGCTATGTTCATTGGCATCTCTCGTACTTTGGTATTGTAAAATTGTTCGATGCTACGCATTGGTGCTCGATCTTCCTCGGTGACTAAATTAATGGCGACACCTTTGCGACCGAATCGACCGCCACGACCGATGCTGAAAAAAGAATTAGAAAAATCAATTTTTACTTGGTTTCTTTTATGTCAAATATTTGAAAGTGATCATACCGATGAATATAATTTTCACGGTTGTTCGGTAAATCGTAATTAATGACTACGCTGACTTGTTGAACGTCGATGCCACGGGCAAGTAAATCGGTTGCGATCAACACACGACTGGAACCAGAACGAAATTCTTTCATGATAATATCACGCTGTTTCTGATCCATGTTACCACACTAAACGAAAAAAGAAAAAGAACAATCGACTATGAATGGACGTTGTCAAACAACTCATGTTCGTTCGATCTATCGAAAAACTGTCAAAGACTTTATGATTTATTGAATATTTATTTTCTGATCAAGTTCAATATGTCTCAGTAGAAAATGTGTATGTTTGGTAAAATTGATCGTATGAATATTTGCTGATAATGTGATGTTCTGAAACTTACCATAGCTGAAACAGTGAAATCACGGTCGGTCATGTTTTTGGTCAAAAATTCAACTTTTCGACGAGTGTTACAAAAAATGACAGCTTTTGCAATTGACATTGTTTCATAGAGATCGCACAGTGTATCCAATTTGTAATCCTAAACATGACAGATCAACGTGTGATGAGTTTATCGAATGAAAACATTAACTCATGATCATTGAACACTTACTTCACGTTGAACATCGACATAAAATTGGTGAATACCCTCAAGTGTCAATTCTTCTTTTTTGACGAGAATTTTCACCGGATCATTCATAAATTTCGTTGTTACTTCGAGGATGTCGCTAGGCATAGTGGCCGATAGAAGAATAGTCTAACGAGAGGAAAATCATCTTAAAAACGAAAGAATCATTTCAGTCATACTTGAATATTTTCCGGCATCAACATGAAAATGTTGTAGATTTGTTGTTTGAATCCTTCTTTAAGCATTTCATCAGCTTCATCCAAGACAAGCATTTTGATATTTTTGCTTTCTGAAGTAATTTATCATCAAAAAATCAAGATTAATGTCAAATATTAACAACTTACGAAGAGCCCTTCGTTCGAGCATATCATAGACACGACCTGGTGTGCCGACAACGATTTGTACGCCCGATTCAAGTCGTCTGATATCGTCATTAACTCTACCACCCCCAATAAAAGCATGACACGTGATGTTCATGTAGTCACCAAGTGCTAACACGACCTTTTGGATCTAAATCCAACAAGAAATCGGCTTTCGTTAATGAAAATATCTCTAAGTCGTACCTGTTGAGCCAATTCTCGTGTAGGAGCCAAAATGAGTGCTTGACACTCTTTGAATTCCATGTCAATTCGTTGTAAAATCGAAACAGCGAATGTAGCTGTTTTGCCTGTGCCTGATTGTGCTTGAGCAATTACATCGTGTCCTGAGTGAAATATTAGTGATCACTAATTCGATGAACGGCCAATTCTTTTTACTTACCCAAAATGCACGGTTTAATTGCGCGTTGCTGAATAGCAGATGGTCGTTCGAAACCATAGCTATAAATACCACGTAAAAGTGATTCACGCAAGTTCATCCGATCGAATTCTTCAACCAGTTCCGTCCAAGTACTCTCGATAATTCCGTCTAAAATGAGGAAACGTTCATGGGTATATTATTATTTCAATCTATTTTTTAAATATACATACTTGGTTCCATCGAGGGTACGCCCACATTTGAACTCTGGTTGACATCACTCCTAGAATAGATTGACCGTCCATTAGTTAATTATCGATTTATTTCAACATGTATTCATTAAGAAAAAAACACAGCTTAATGCTTGTCAGTCTCTAGACATTGGAGTTGATTTATTAGGGCAAAGTCTCTCTCAAATATTCATCTTTCTCAAGGAAGAATACTCAATTTTAATATGATTACATAAGAGATACACCTATGTGGTAAGCACTGAGGAGAAAATCAAAGACTAAACAGTCAGACAAACAATTTATAAAACTTGTAAGAACGTGTAAATCTAGAAAAAATTTACGTATTTTAATATCTTCAGGTATTACCAACGTCATAAGATGTGCAAAGAAGTAGAGGTGACATGGGATGCAAAATGTGTACTCTAGAAGTACAGATTTTTGTGCGATACACAAAGGTCGAAATCGTTTATAGAAGGTAACCAATACAGACACACCCACGACTACAAAAGCACATTGTACGTCGATGGAGAAGAGAATCGAACAACAGTGCATCATAGTTTACCGTTGAGTTTCTCTGAGAGAAAAAAAAATCTTTTTCTTCGTCTTACTCGTTTGAATACTCGATCTTGTTTTCGTTTGTGTTTGATTTTGTCCGATTGCTGCTCATAAATGAATCAAAGTAAAATTAAAATACATTTAAAGTATCTAGAATTCTAATGTATAAGAAAAAAACGTTGAGTTCCTTAACAATGAATAGACAAAAACAACATTGTTTTCAGATGATTGGAATCTCTTTGTCATCGAAAAGAAATAAGGAATAAATTCACAATAGTAAATTGTATGTGAGAGAGCTGCATCAGTTTGTATTCACTATATAAATGTAGACTATTGCGCAATTGCATTGTTACGAAATTACGAAGGAAGAAAAACCAGCCAACATGACGTAAGTATTTAGAGGTCATAAGATAATAAAAACATGAAATGAACCAATAAGATGAAAAAAAAAATCATTTGAAATGTGAATTTCTCCAGAAAGAATAACTTGGTAAAGTAGATCAGAAGTGAACTTGAACAGTATGTGAAACAAGTCATTCTGATTTTATCGGTATTGTTTGTGGCGCTCAACACCATGTGTGTAGTTGGCGTTGATCGTCGAGTGAAAATTTTTCATCAGTACACTCATTGCTAAAAGAAGTGTGAATGTGAGTGTAGGCAGAACAAACACTCATACCCTTCTGAACAGAGTAGGAAACGAAAGCATTGTATGATGAAACAAGATTCTTTAGACATTCTATTGCATACATGGTTATTTTTGATTGAGTCATTCGATACTTTGATAACCCAACCGAACTTCGTGTTATCATTCATGTATCAACTTTCATGTTGTTATCGTCATGATTTTGAATCATTGTTAGAAAAACAAAAAGAAAAGGTCAACGTTCGAAATTACGACTTGATGCAGTCTCGTGTTGAATGACCTAAGAAAGTCCTGGATTCTTTAAATAACTACAAATCGTTTTCACCATGCATGTTCCTATTACCATGATTATCTATTAATAATATACGACCGAGAAAAAATTTCAGATTGAATTTTGCTAAATTTTCTTTGAACAAAACAACAATTGATTCTTCATGTAAATTGTCAGAAAAATATAAAACTCTTCTGTTCAAAAAAAAAATTACATAACGAATGAATTTTTGAATATTCTCATTTTTTTGTTCTTTTTTAATTTTGAAATCATCAAATTCAGATTAAATTTTATTCCAATATATCGATCAAAGTTCATTTCTTCAAACAATAGTCTTCAACGAATTTTTTGCCTTAGCTTTTCTGTATGAGCAGGAAAAAAACAAGAGCTAATATACATTTTAAGATAGTTTAACTATGTGACTGAAGATTTATAATGTTGTTTATCCTTCTTAAGTATGTTGTGAAGCTACAGCCGACCATAATCTTACCATTCTAACCCCCAAGTGAAGCGATGAGCGTGCATTAACATACAAACCTTGAATCTATACTGGTCAACTGATATTAATGACAGTTCTTTTAATATTTTTTTACACAAATAGTATGTAAAGGATTTAGCCTTGAATAATATGTCGATTAGAGGAAATCTTTTAATTTCTGGTGCATTTAGAAACATGTCACGACTCGAAATACTTTGATCCTTCATGGCTAACAAGTTGATTATTTATAATACACTCACATTTGATGTGTAATATCTTTTGTAACTACATGTATTTCGATCAATATCGATCTTGCCGCAACATTTCCAACGAAACCGTTGTCCATAGTAGTTCCTTCCTCAATAACTGCATTTGCCTTATGCTTTGGTATACATTTTAGTTTCAACACGACTAGAAGTCATGACATTAAATCTCTCAAACCTCATGATTGAGTATGTGGACGATAAAAGAAACCATATCCATGTCACATCGATAGACTTTGATTGTGGAAATAAAATATCATTGATTCTGGAAAAATAAATCTATGCTATTAGAAATGTATCGCTACAAATTGTAACAACAATATAGTAGTTACTTTAGATATCAGTAGGAGGATTCGAGATGTTGATACGTGGTAATATCTACTGTTTATTTCTTCTTGTTTTATTCACAAGAACATTTCTGATGTCTTCTTACTTTTGGCACGATATCTTGTCCATAGGTGGATATCAAAGAGTCTATCATAATTTCGAACTAATTCAAGTTACCGATCTTCACTTCTGAAATTATGAGTGTCTTATCAAATATTTATCCTCCCAAGGCAAAGCCGCTCGGTCGGATTCTGTCGGATGGATTTCAAATCCGTTTGAATCCGACGTTTCAGACGTAATCCGATCTGGATTCCTTTGCACAGGATTCCGACGCAAACTGGAGCGGATCCGATCGGTTTTTAACGGAAGACGTCGGATTCCGATGCAATCCGTTTCGGATCCGATGGTTGCCAGTAAGATCCACAGGTCGGATTCAATCTCTTGGGTATCTCGATTTCTCCAAAAGGCACCCAAGAGATTCAAACCAAGGAAAGCCGCTCGATCGGATTCTGTCGGATGGATTTGAAATCCGTTTGAATCCGTCGAACGGATATTTTCCGACGTAATCCGGTCCGGAATCCTGTGCAAGGAATCCGACGCAAACTGGTTCGGATCCGATCGGTTTTAACGGAAGGCGTCGGATTCTGATGCAATCCATTTCGGATCCGATCGGTTTCCGATAGGATCCACAGGTCGGATTGAATCTCTTGGGCTACAGATGGACACAACAAGAAAACTTAAATAATATAATCGCGAACTGAAACTTTATTTATTAACTTGTTCAATGATTTTTACCATATGTCCAAATAAGTCAAAAAATCGATCTTTTTTTGAGGTTTTAACATTTCATGAAATGAACATTCATTTTGGCTGAAGCATTAAGCATGCTCTAAAGATATTTGACATGCACATGCGTCACATCAGCAAAGTGCGTGTATGAAATTATGACCGATTTTTGTGCATGGATGTCAGAAGTCCAAGACGCAACTTAATCGATACAAATGCATTTGACCATGATATCTGCAGAACGTAACATTCAAAAATTCTTTTTATGAAAAATACAAACGGGAACAAATAGGTCATGTTTTAAGGAAAATAACAAAGCGATTTGGTTTTTCGTCATCCAGATATGCTCATCATAAACCTAATTGAAAAAGATTTATTTATTGTTTCATTATATAAAATATATAACCATAACTCTTCGAATACTTCTTATACAAGTTAATCTCACTTAGTTGTTCATCTAGCACACTTTCCGCTTCTTGTTGTTCCTTGTATTTCATCTTTAGCTCTTGAATTCGTTGTTCCATCGGCCCATAGTACTCATTCCACCAATCATCTTCGGTCAAAACGAAACTATCAATTAATTCATAACCACATTTTATTATAGTCTGAAAATT
>CAJNOL010000699.1:66610-110359 GCA_905250125.1 Rotaria sordida | reverse complement strand
GGTGAATCATCATTAGTCATAATTGGAAATTAAATTTCGTCGTTGAATGTGTAGGACAGAATCAACTCCTGAGTAAGAAGGATTCCTTCGTTAAGAAATTATAAATATAATCGTTGTTGAATTAAAAAAAAGAAGAAAAAAAAATTTTTGCTTCTTTTAAACCGCTGTCACCACTTGTTATGCTTTGATTTGCACTGAATCTTAAGGACGTTCGAGTTCATTTTTATTGAAGCATAACTGACTGTTTTTATTTCTCTTTCACAAAAATATATATATAACAAAAAGAATACAAGAAAAGAAAGAGACAATCACGAACACGAAAGAGTTATAACTGTATGAATAGATGGCAGGATATAACACGAAATTTTCTATTTTTCTACTTTTGGACACTTCCAACAAAGTTTGCGATAGATTATCTACCCCAAATGGTCGAACTTGATGTCTGATTTAGAAATGCATATGTATCAGTTATTTCAGAGTGCCACTAAAGGTACTTTGGGTGTTATATCTGAATGTGTGATCCATTCAGTGCTGGGTTGAAGCCAAGGTGCCAAGTCTCTCCTATGCACTTTTACAGCCCTCCTTGCTACATTTTTGAAAGATATTTTTCATTCGAAAGGGTGAGACGAGGGGAGTGAAGGTTCATTGAGAGAAGACTGAGTTGACATCGCCCAAACTCCTACCTTCGCCACTGATTTGAGAGAACCTTCTTTTCTTTAGTCTAATTGGAAATGGTTTTCAATCATTCTACCACAATAGCAAAGGATGTGAGTGTAGTTATTGTGGTTGTGCATATTGGTAAAGGATTTTTTTGTCAGTAGTATGGCTGATCGACTCTCCGAATCACCCCGAGTCGCACATTCACAAAGATCAGAAGTTATAGATAGAGCGACATCAACGTTCGTAGCCTTTGAAAATTCAACTAGAAGTTTTCCATAATGAGGAATTCAAATCAATAGTTGGTTTATCGCAATTTTGAAGCTTGATTTTTCTAGTGAAGGAAGTTGTTTTAAAGAAAAAGAAGATTTATATATAAAACTTTGATGAATACCTTTCAGAGTGAATAACTTAAATCTAAATTTCGTTTGTCTAGAAAACTTATTCGAGAGCGAGAAACAAATAGAAAGCGAATCGCGAGAAAAATGGTTTTCTAGGAAAATCCCAAGAATAGGAACTCGGGTCCAACGTCCATGTGCCTGGAGGCCTCATTGGCTTGCCAGAGATCAGTATGAATCAATTATTGCAAAAAAGGGCAACGAAAAATATTTCTGTAAGGTTATTTTCAATCTACTGCCGTGTATCTTGAATTAATATGTGAAATTCTGAAAGTGTGGATCCTCACTGCGTGAAATGTTGGTGTTTTCGTTTCCGGAGTACTTTGTAGAAATGAACTAGCTACCCAGTGAAAAATATTTATCAAAAAGAATGGCAAAGAACGCGTTCCAATTTCGTAGAAAACTTTTTTTAAGAAAAAAAAAAACGTTTGCTATAAAAGTGGAATTCGTTCCGAAATGGAACAGTCAAGAACACGTTCTCATCCTTAAGAAACGTTTTCTTTTCTTAAAAAAAAGGGCTTTCACGTTCTCGGAATGCGTTCTTGGTCGTTACAATTTAAAATGATGAAAAACGCATTCTTGGATCAGTTTTTCCTATGAGAACCTTCGGAGAGTTCCGAATGATTGATAAAAACTCTTAGGAACCCTTGATAAGCTAGGGAAAAAGGTGAGAAATACCTGTAGACTGTCTAGGAAGTTCTTAGGCAGTCTACAGATATTTCTCACCTTTTGCCTTATTTCTCAAGGGTTCCTAAGTTGTTGTATCAATCATTTGGAACTCTTCGAGGATTCTCATAGGAAAAGCGAATCTAGGTGCGAATTTTCCACGAAAGAATTTAAGAAGGGATTTATTAGATTTCTACATTCTTACAGAAACCCTTAACAAAGATAACCGGGATATCATTCAATCGTCCATATAAGATCCATGTACCCTATCTAAGAAGCATTTCCTCATCTAAAACAAAGTCAACAGAGAAAACATTTCTCAATCTACTCAATGTGAAATCAGCTAACTACTGTATATAACTACACTCCACGAAAAAAACTGATTGATTCTATTAAGATGGAATAAAGCTAAAGAAGAACTAACTCCATCTCTATTAGATGGAAAAATGATTATTTTCATTAGAATGAAATAAAATAAAAGGAAAATTATCTCTATCTCTACTAGATGAGGAAAATGATCATGTTTATTAAGATGGAATGAAAACTAAAGAAAAATAATCTATCTCTCCACTAGATGAAAAAAAAATGATTTTTCGGATTGAAATGCAATAAAAACTAGAGGAATCTTAACTCAATCTTTATCATATAAAAAAGAATTATTTTTATTAAGATGGAAAATAACGAAAGGAAAACTAACTCTAACTATACTAGATGAAAAAAAAATGATCTTTCTGATAAAGATCAAATAAAACTAAAGAAACACTAACTTTATCTCTATTGAATGAAAAAAAAAAATGACTATTTGTATTAAGATCGAATAAAATAATAGAATCAAAATTCAAACGATATGTTATGGTATCATTAATATTGTTATTGATTATTTTTATTTTTAAACTCTTGTTTCTATAAGTATGAATAGATGTAACACGACATCAGAAGTAGAAATATATGTTCATCGGTTGAATCATCGCAACGATTCAAAAAACCAAAAAGATACTTTGAAATTTTGCGCGGATATTTTTGGGTGAGTTTTTATTTAAATACTCTCTAATATATTTTCATACTTATTTTTACAAATTTTCAAAACCGAGAAAATGTTTAAATAATCTTTTGAAATTTCTAGTCGTCACTATCATTAATCTTTGCACTGATTTAAGACAAAGTTATCCAATATATTTTAAATATTTGAGAAAAATAGGTTTTGTTAGGAATGTCCTGAAGTAGATAAGATTCAAGTAGAAAACCGACGTTTTCTTCCACTAAAGTTAAATTTTTATTATTTTCCTGTGGTTCACTGTTGCAAAATTCTGTAGTTTCAAACCAATTCAATGCGGAATTATTAGGCTTCGACATATTTTATTAATTCGACAGAATTTTTCATATGTCAAGAATATATTAGGATCTATTTTCTAATTGTTTCGATTATAACCTTTTATTGCACCAAATTTTGCAATATTCTTCAGTAGTTTCATCGAAAAAGTCGACCATGCTGTTGGTTATTGGTTTTCCAACAGTATTTTTTAGTAGATTAAAGATAATCTCAACGAAGAAAACCAAAAAATAGAAACTATTACTGTTGGTAAATAAGAATTTTAGATTCCTATGAGATTTTTATTATAAGAAACTCACTGGACTACAGACTTGAGAAACGAAGCAGATAGATCCTAGCGGTACATCCTCACATGCGTGAGTAATTTAAAAATTGTTCTCGATTTCGATGAGATCTACGTACTGAATTATACATACGATGATACGATGATTCTGACGAGAGAGAAATTTTAATCAAAACAAATCGTAGGAAAAAAATTGGGATCTTTTCTCTATCAGAATTAGTTCGCAAGCTCTTCAATATAAATCAGTTTTCACTTTAAATAGGAAAACTTCTTTTCCTCGAACTGTTATTGTCATTTTAAAGACGACAAACATTTATCTGCGGTACAAGAAAATCAGTCTAGACACATAATGAATCACAGCTGATATACTAATTTTTCACTAAAAAACACAATTAAGCACTCGAGACCATATATATTAGACATAACTGAATTAATTTAGATAAAATCATAGCTAATTAGTAAACTTTGTTCACGTTTCTGATAATTTACGGGAATAATTTTTGATGATTGTCTTCACGGAAGTCTACGCCAGTGCTCAAGAGTCTGGTGCTTCGATTTCTGACAAGATTTTCCGTGGTGCCATAGAGATTTTTTTTGAATTAAAAAAAAAATTATTATAAATGACATACGAACTTAATATCTAGAGAATTGAATATTATTAAATGAAATCATATTGTTAAATGTTATTCGATGTTTGTGTCTAAAATCAATGAATTATATTAGAGAATAAATGAGAATAATAATAGTCAATTGATCATATTCACTTTTTAGAAATTTTTCTTTTTTATATTTCAAATGAATACATTCAAATTTTGGTTAAAAATAAATCTTAATTTATTCTTTTTAAAGTTCATTTTTCTTTTAATTAATTGAAATAATAAATATATTATGAAAACGATATTTCTTATCTCATTATATTTTAAAATACTTTCAAATAAGACATTCGATCTTACTTTCTATTCTTTCTTCCTTTCCATTATCTTAATGCGTCATTTTATATTTTATCTGAAGAGAATACCTTCACTAATTCATAAACGAACAGAGAAAAAAAAGACGTATATAGATATGACCCTTTTTTATGCATTTTAACTCGTGACAATAATGCATAATTGCATAACAAATTCACTTAAACTATCAGTAAGTGTAAAATAATAAAAAAGACAAATATTTATCTCTTTGATAAGTGCAGAAGATAATAAACTTATGCAAAGCTCATTTTGAAAAGTGAAGGAATGTACGAATAGTAACAAAATAAAACTCTCGATCCTAATGTTAAATCAAAAGTGAACGTATGTAAAAACATAATTTGCAACAAATTAAGTTTATCAATAAAATTCTTGAACATCAATACAGAAATTAACATTTAAACATAATTCTACTATTCAAACATAGACGAAGAAGATTCCAACGGATTTTTTTGGGGTGAAATTTTCTTTGTATGGATCGATTGATATTGTTTCATTTAAAAGGAGAAAAAAAACATGCATTATAATGTGTTATGTTTATATAAATTCTCAGCTATGACTAATATTGAACAGAATCATTTAATGGACATTTGTCTAATAAAATAAAAAAAAGAAATTTTTCAGTTAAAACAACTTAATCTATCTGGAGTTTCAATACTTTAATTTAATTTTTCTTATTTATTTTAGTATCATCTTCACTTCAGATTTGTTTTATTTAAATAAATGAGACGAATAGTATTTTGCCTTTGATCTTCACCATTACCATTGATACCTTGTTCAATAATACTTTATGTTATACTTTATTCTTTTCTATCATAACTTTGAACAGTTTTATTTAATTGTTTTATAGAGACAAACCATGAGATAAATTATAGAAAAGGAAAATAAATTTAAATATACTTATTAGAATATCCATTATATATAGAAGCATTATGTAGAGTAAGTATTATCGAACAAAGTACCAATGATTAAACTATTGAAATTCTACATAGATTAAATTGTTAATCGAAAAAATTTGTTTGTTATGTCTAATATATTTTTTTGAAAATAGATTAAATTGATATTGTAAGAATATAAATCATCGACAAAATAATAAATTTCAACAATATTTTTTCTCTTCTATTACACTTTCATCTAGTAGAAAAGAGGGTCAATTCAATTTTTTTTCCTTCTTGGTTCCATAATTGTAAAGCGGATATATACTAATAAGGATCTCCGAAACTGTTCTAATGGAAAGGTCGAAAAAATCTTTTTTTAAGAATATTTCTTACTCGATTTTTCTATTCTGATAGATCTAGATAAAAACAATTGATTATATCATTAATCAGTCAAAACCATTTATATAGGTTTTAGATACATTCAAAAAATTCTATAGATTCTGAAAAAAAAACTCGGTTTTATTCATTCACATGTAGTGGTAAACGTGAGCATGTGCATGCCAGACAATAATTTCGAGTAAAAAGTTGGATAAAGATCTTTGAGTAAAATGATGTATTGTTTATACCATGGAGAGAATGATGACTATCAACAATTAATCATAAGAAACTGATGAGTTGATTATTTATTTGTTTAACAGACTGTTCTTCTAGTTGAAACTATGATGAAATTCTTTTAAAATTGCTAAAAAAAGAAATATTCTCTTTCTCTCTCTCTGCTTTTTTTAAAAGTATAGACAGAAGGTAAAGAGTATTATTACAATAGAATAGAAGTACTCAATATTCAGTTCTGTTTTCAATTGTACTAAAAACGTGAGCACGTGATCATGCCGTTTTTTTCGTCGTTCTTACGTTTTATATATTTTTTTACTCAAAAAAATCGATAGTTAAAACATATAAATAAAAAGAAGAAGCGCGAACACAGTTGTTACTATTTTCAATTCATTCTTCTAAACGTCAATACAGAAACAATTAATTAAACGAATATTGTAAGTAAATGAATAAGATGCCGAGAGAAGAGTTTATTATAATATATATCTAGATAATGGATGCTATCAAAGCTGGTGTTGAAAAAGCGCTAGAAGCTACTGAACAAAAAAAAGCTGGTGATAAACAACAAAAAGCTAATGATCCAAACGTTAAACCAAGTGAACGAATGGATGCAGAATTTGAAGCAAACAAAGCAGCTGCCAAAGCTGCTGAACATCATGCCAAAGCTGAAGAACACAAAAACAAACATACTCATAACTAAATCATTTATATAGAAATCAATGACTTATTTTCTTTTTTTTTTTTTTTTTTTTGTTGTTAAATGTTTTATGTAAATCCAGCTGTTATGTATAAAGAACATATACATTTATTATACAGAAAATATTAAGTCGCAAGAAGTTCTTTATGTAAAGAATGTAAATTTGAATGATTATGAATATAATTCAAATATGATTTAATTGATATTTTAATCGAGGAATACTCTCGAGATAGGTATGCTTATGAAATAGCAGATTATCAGTCGTCGTCCGATTTAAAAATATCTCTTGGAAAGAAAAACTAATAATTGATGAATAATTATTATTCGAGAATTTTTATACCATATTAAAATAAACAGATAGATATTATTATTATTATATAAACGAATATATTTTAATCTAAATATAAAATAACTTTTGTTTATTTGTCATCTTATCAGAGATTTTTTATTCAATTACAATTTCATACAAATTTAATTTAAATCTTTCATTTCGACAAATAAGAATATTTGTCTCTTTGATGAAGGTTCGACTTTTTAAAAAAAGTTCTGTATAAGTTGTTTGTCATGATTATGAATGCATGACAATCTATACTATATAATTACGTTCTTTTTTTTCTTCAGTAAAATATTCGATAACGTTAAATATTTAAACTAAATCTCATATTACATATACTGTAACGAGAGAAACTTCAAATTACTATTGAAACAAAACTTCTATATTCATTCAAAACAAAAAACCTAATCAAATGTGTCTCAATTATTCATGTTTTCATCTACAGTAAAACCTCTCTATATAAGCACATTCGTTATTTTGAATAGTAACCACTTATTTCGAGTCTCACCAATAATAACAACCTCTGGAATGTGCGCAACATATGTTCTATCACTATTCTGTAAAACGAGAAAAACAATTGTGTCATGTCTTTTGCATTATAATAAACGATCATGCGGTACATAAAAAAAAAAGGTGATGGGCTAATCGCAGATTAGAAAAAAGCCAATATTAGACAAGAGTAACAGTGGTTGATGTAACATCTCGTCGTTTTTCGTTGTGTTAATAGTTAGTAACAACAAATCATGTTGATACGTGTTAATTTACTTCTGATTAGAAAAGTTTAATTAAATTTTTATCATATAGATTCTTTACATAAGCCGAGTTTATAATATGATCAGTGGAATTAGAAAGTGTTCATTGATATCCTGAATTATAATAATGAAAAAAAAAAAAAGACAGTCAAATTTTCTATAAAATTCTCTTGATAATAGAAGAAAATAGTGCGAGGAAGTATTTTATCATCGGCTACATTTCAAGAATTCGGAAATAATAGTTTATCAAGATTTATTTGTGAAGTCTAGTATAATTAATTTGATCGAATGGTATTATATTTATATAGAAAAATTCGAATTCATTTTTCAAATCGAACATCTTTTGTGAATTTATAACTGTAGATCATCATCATTTCAAATGAATTATTTATATACATTTTATTTAAATTCATCATTCAACAACATAAAGAAAACTTGAGATAACTAATCCAATCTGTTATACTTATTTCGAATACAATCGCAGATTGCCGCTGTCTCGGCTTCAAAGTGTAAAACTCAGGAAATTCATAAAAAATTTTCATAAAAAATAACAGAAAAGTCGTTCATTAAGAATAGGCCGTGGAGAGTTTGATGACAACTTACTTTTTTTTTGAAAAGTATGTTTTCTATCAAATAAACTTGTTTGCAAAAATATTTTGATAGAATCCTGAAAACTAGTTGTGAGATTCTTGATCTTCCAGAAACCTTTGATCCAAACCTACTAAGAGGAAATTGATAAGAACCTCTCTTGAGAGAAAATTGTTTCAACTACTGAAATTTTTTCTCTAATTTATTCTATCTGATACCGTTAAGAAAAAAAGTGAAAAATATTTCATTTATTAACGTTTTGTCTCCATATCTTAGTTCGATTAATTATTTCTAGGTTGGTATTATCTGTCATTGGTTATATTATTTCCTATTCAATATATTGATAATTGATCGATGACAAACAAGAATGAACAAGATCTATTCATCAATATTCATTTCTAATGTAAATCTCTAATATCAGTCGTATTTAACTTATTGTCTCCTTTTACTCGAATATTCTATTTCGTTTTTATTTCTACTCTTAATGTTTAATTGTTTACATCTTTCTCTTTAAACTTAGAGAAAGATATTAGCAACTATAATCCAACGAATATTAATGAATATTTAACAGCATTTACATTTCAAATAATGATCAAAAAATATTTTTCTCATGTTTACAGACTTTATTTTAACTTAAATAAAATAGATCGTTAAATTTAAGTTTGGTTTTTGACTTTAAATAACTTGACTTATTTTTAAATTAACGTAGATTTCATTCTGAATCAATCTTTTTGTCTGACAAAATTCAACCCTTCCACTTGGGCGTAGTGTCGGACGTAGAGTCCATCAGATAGAGGAATTTCTGGATCCGAACCCGACGGATTAAAACTTTTTGGATTCGGACCCGGTCATTTTGATTGTCGTCCAGAAGATATGATATATTTTTCATTTTTTTTCTGTTAGATAATTAGTATACGTAGGAGTCTCAATTCATATTTACTTTCAGCTTAATTCATGCGTAATTATCGGTAATTTATATTTAAAATACATATAATCTATCATAATTTATGTTTACACTAAGTTAGCAGAAAAATGATACCTCTAACCATATTTTACCTATTCTTTAAACGATCAGATAGGGATTCCATAATAATTAAGTTCGAATTAGTTGTTACTCCTATTCAATATTTGTTGATAGAAGAATGAACGTATGTATTACCAAGGCTTTATATTATTTCTTCTATCGATCAACTATTGCATTATCAATACTACTTTGTTTTTGTACTTAAATCTGATATATGATAAAGTAATACACTAATCATTTCTTCTGAAGAAGAGGAAACTTGCCGATTTAATAAAAACTTATGACAATTCAATCATATTTTATAAGCTGAAAATATCTGATATATTTTTTTTTTATAATAAATTAAAATTTTTTCAATAAAATGAACAAAAATTTAAAGAAATTTTGTAAAATATCATTATATGCATTAAACGTTTTTATTTCGATTCGGATTTGATGAGTAAAAATTTTCAGACCTGGACTCGATAGACTCTAGTCGGATGGACTCTGGTAAAGCGTTTAAGGACTTGTTATCCGACGCGTGTTTCATAATGATTCCGAAAACAACAATGGAAGAACTCATTTCAGGCAATATCAATTCGTTTCATCATTGACATCCAAGGATCTCAAATAAATTCAAGCTTATAATAGAGTATTCACCTTCGATTGACGACCTGAACAACAGACAACGCTTCGAAACCTCGCCAGAAAACAATGATAATATCCACCTACAACTTAATCGTTCTCAAACAATTTCGATGATTAGTCTTCTCAACGATTTATTTCTTCTCACAATTAGCATGACTACATACATAGATATTGATTTAAGAGATAACCTGATACTATGAGTCATGATCAGTAATAAAAGAACATCTGTCAATTAAAGATTCATTTTGACACGAAATCAATTAAGATAGTATGATATATATTCTATTTTTTCAATAAAAACAAAAATTGTCAACTTAAAGACAAATAAAACAATAAAATCTATGTGAATAGACATAATTATATAATTGAATATTTGTTTTTAATTTAAAAAGAATTTTCTTTCTTATTAGTCTTATTCTCAAATAATATCGATTAATTCACTAATACTTAATTATTCAATTGGTAGAGCACTTATTTAAATATTGTATTAAAAACAAAAAAACAATCATTTTACATTTCATATGTAAAAAAATGTTCCGCTTTTTCTTTTTCATCAATCTTATTATTGTTCATGTATCTTGTCAAACAACTGAAGAATCTTTGCAATTTGACACTGATTTTATGACAACTCAATCATGGATACAAGAAACTACTGAACAAGATTTTCATTTCGATACAACTAATTATGGTGAAACTCAATCATGGAATGAAATAACTACACCAGAATTTAATCAGTCAAATACTAATATTGATATAACACAAACATGCCAAGATTTTACTACTAAAGAACCATCTCAACAGGAGAATTTTACGACAACAGAGGAAATAACTAGTACAATGACTGCTACTACTACTGCTAGTGTTACATGCCCACCGAGTATTACTCGTGAAATTGTTGAAGAAACTAAAAAAGAAATAATTGATAGAATTCTTGCTATTATATCAAATGAAATAACCAATAAATTAGAAGCAATTAAAGAAAATCTTCTGACATTAACTTGTTCGAATAATAAAAATTCTAAACCTATAGAATTATCTTGGCAAATCTATGAAAATCTTCAAATTCCATTAATTGGATGATTACGTGTTTTTGATCAAGCCTATAGTCATCAAACACGTATTGAACATCTTAATCAAACAGCTGGTTTATGTCATAATCATGTACTTGTTGCTGCTACATTCAATGGATCAATTTCTTTAGCAGCTGCTGGTCCAGCAAGTGTTTTAACTTTAAACACAATATGGAATCAACCTCAATTATTTGGACAAGTTTATTGGTATCGTACAAATGGAAAATCTTTCGGATTTTCTCCACTTCCTACTATTCGACAAACTTCAGCTGATAATGAAGATTTAAATAGTCCTTTACGTCTTAGTTGGCTATTGGATCAAAATATTGGTGGCTATAGAGCAGGTGCTATACGTTCACTGCCTGATAATTCTATATGGCATAAAGTTATTTATTGCAATTAACATTTATTCATTCAATATTATTTTTATCTTAACGATTATATTACTAAGAAATAAAATATAACATTATGCATTATTTGTTTCTATTACTTTAACAAAAAATAGAGTTCCACTGGATTTGTTAACCTATTTTCAACCAGGATATTGTATATGTGGTTTTCCAGAGCAAGTTGTGGCGCATTGAATGGTACATTAGAAATCAAGTTTTATGAAAATTTTCATATTATGAGGCTTCATATACTAGTAGAGACTCATTGACGAATATATTGTGGCTCCTAAAATGAACTTATGCAAATTTTGTTTTTAACATTTTGAGTCCCAAATTATTTCTGCTGGATTCAATTCAATTAGACTGTTAGATTAACTTTTTAGATACAATCACATGACATAAACAGTCATATTCGAGCTTTATATTCATAAAGACATGCCTAGAGAGACTCTTTGTTAAGTATTACCAGTGATCTCAACAAAAATTTTACTTTTTCACAGATAGGAAAAAACCAATAGACTATAACAAAACGACAGTTTATCAAGAACAATAAAGTAAATGTTCAAATTGTTTGCCTTCTGTGTTAATGCACATTTAACAATGATAGATTGCTTGGCATAATTCAATATTATCATTGAGCGATGTAAATTCTTGTTCAATTAATCACTTAAGATGATTTACTATATCGAGAGGATTTTGAGCATAGACATCATCTTTTATAATTCCCTAAAGTGAGAAATCACATGGAGTTAAATCTGGAGATCGTGGTGACCATTCAACGGTTCTTCAACGACCAATCCAATGTAAGAATGTATCATCTAAATAATGGGAATCAGAACGATGAACATAGACACTTAAACATGGAGTTGATAAGCACACGGAAAGTTCAGTACAAAAACGTTGAGTACCGAAAAGTAAAGCACGAAAAGGTTATGGGTGTGGGTGTCGACAAAATCTATAACATAACTCAGTTCTCACACCTACATCCACACTCTTTTCGCGCTTAACTTTTCAATGCTCAAAGTTCTCGTGCTGAAGTTTCCTCATGCCTATCGATCCCGTGTTTACGTATCCGTGCTCATCGGCCACCAAACTCTAAATAATCTTACATAATTTGACCATAGTGAGGTGGTGCACCATCTTGCTGTTAGATCATTGTTATAGGAGAGCAGAAGAGGAAAAATATGAAGAGAAAATATCTATGAATATACAACGCGTGTTATTAGCAAGTTTCTTTGATTGATTAGATTTTTTCTTGATAAACTATCCATTCATTATAGTCTATTGTTTTTTCCTATCTGTGAAGAAGTAAAATTATTTTTATTGAGATCACTAGTGATATTTAACAAAGGGTCTCTCTAGGCATGTCTTTATCGGTACGAAGCTTGAACATACGTACCTCTATCATTGATAAAAAAAATCAGCTCGTTTGATCGAGCCGTAATAGAGATATTCAAATTTTTTTTGTAATGTGACTTTTGGGTCACCCTGTATTTTGTAAAAAACTTGTTGAAGATGTGGGTTGATTTGATATTTTTGGTGAAAGTTATAGTTGTGTATTCTTTGACTTCTTTTGGAGGAAAAGTTATGTTTTGAATAAAGCTTTGGCTCCGATTCTATTTAAGTTCTTCTTTGTTTACATTTTCAATAACGTCTTCTTTTTCATCTATTTCAAGATCACTTTCATTTTCGTTGTGAGAATCGATTTTGTTATCAAAAGATGAACCGCTCGTATTATTTTCTTGATTAGAATACATTTATTTCTGTTGCTGAGACGAATTGTATTTTAGAAGGAAACTAGGATAGAAATCGGTGCCTCGCTCCGGTTACATGCTAATTATTATAGATGCGAATTGACCAGAAATGCTGCCTTATATACCTTTTTTAAAGAAAATTTTGAGAAAACTCCAGAACTTTCTCAATGAACGAATAGGGTGTGGATGTGGGTATGGGTGTGGAGTGCAGGTGTGGATGTGAACATGGATGTGCGTATCAATGAAGAGAACACCCACACCCTTCGAACGATGAAAGATCATTATACATGGTCAAATACTCATTTTTGCGGTCGTTTATGATATTCTAAGGATTGAAATTATGTGATACGATCGTATACGGAATCGCATATGGCTGCTGACGATCGTTGATGGTCATAGTGACCGATACACATCTTCCGGTAGCATATATGCCAACATTTCTGAGACTGTTAGCAATTTTCGTGTGATCAGACGGCAGGCTTTAACGATCCAGATCACATACTCGAAGTTCACATTGTAAAGCACCATCGACTATGATACATCTTCAATGTAAGCAATTTATCGATTTGAGATACTGAGCGATTGCTCAATGGCCAGCTGATGTTGACTGTACTAGAATTAACAGAGCCTGTTCTTGTTGAACGAGTGTATGGTTTCATTTGGCTTGTCTTCGTTCATCACATCGTGCATTCTAATCAATGTTCGAGCAATGCATGAGGGATGAATGTCATCCAATATGCTCTTCTGATCATTTAGTTTCTTACGACAAAAGTTCAATACTTTTTCACTCTCTCCCATTCTCTTATAAGTGTTGACAACCATATCGAGATCTATCGAACGATCGAGATGAGCTAGTGGTAAATACTGTTCGTCCATCTAAATTAGTTGATGATAGTAATTGAGCGCACAATCAAAGTCATCGTTTCTTTCGTGAATACACTCAATGTAACCAAGACATCGAGCAATATATGGATGTCGAACGGAAAGCATACGTTAAAAACATGTCCAGAGAATGAGACAGATGGAGAAGAGCAGTATCAAAATCATTTTTATCACTGTGCACTACAACAATGCTTTCAATCATTACAGCTGTATGCATATTATCATTCAAGAGCTTGATTAAAGCTTCGTTTACTTCTGTGAATACGTTCAATATTACCTAGCGAACCTGTGAGACGCAGATAATTGGGTGGTTGTCGTTTTTGATCAATCTGATATGGCAACTTGAAATTTTTCAATACTGAATTCAGATCACCTCTTCGATCATGTACATTTCCAATCTGATTAGAAACAGCTGCAATGTCTGCATGATTAGATGGAAGTTATCTGAGTAGCATCTCGAAATATTTCTCAGCTCGGTCAACTAGACCCAATTCTTTGACTAGAAGATGATCAAAACAAATAATTGTGAAATATTCATTGAGACGTTACTTGATTGATGTGACTGAATTCATTAACTTTTTTCTGTACCTTCACCAGTGGCAGTCAGTTCCACTTTCCAAGCGTTCAGTGTTGAATCAGAAGTGACGGATTCAATTTTGAAGAGCGCATTCAGAGTAGAAGGAACTTCTTCTTCGACTTCCATTCTAGTCTTATTCTCAATGCCAGTAAAAGTCACTGTTGTCAATGAAGAGTCTGTTTGAATTTCGAACAGAGCTGATTGAAAAACAGCTATGGGAAGACTTTGTCCAGTGAATGCAAACGAAACATTGATGTTACAAGAAGAAGACAAAAATCTGTTGATTGAAATTATTTTTCTTTCGTTTTCTTTCAGCTTTTCGACTTCACTTGAAATTTACATTCCACGAAACGTGATGAGTACTCCTCTATCTTTCAAATGATAGTTCTCTTTTTCGAGCACTGTACATAAATCGATATCCTCTATGTGAAATGCTTTGTTCAATAGTTTGTAGAGAAAGCATTCATCTGTATACCATTCGATGGTCTTGCCATTAGTATAACTTACTCGAAACTCTTCAATCTTCTTCAGTTCTCTTTTATTATTTCGTTAGTAGTGGCGACATATATCGAGTATTTCGTCTTTTGATCCTTGATTTTGTGACATTTGTTTGAAAACATAGATCAACATTTGATGCAGGATAAACAATGCTGATTCTTTGGATAAATTCCGTTCCAGTCTTTGCTTTTGATCAAATAAAAAAAATACTAATGTTTGTTTTTCGACAAGATTCATTGTCTTGCGTATCGATTCTAATAAATGATCTTGATTAGTGAAGGTGCCAATAACTTTTTTATGTTCGTTCATTGATACATCGAAAAGAATAGGCAGTGCAAAACAATGACCAAAACTCGTTTATCTTTGGTTGATTTGACAATATTCATACAGAGATCAAAATCTGAATAGAACTGAGTGGCTAGAGTCAAATCGATTAGCATCGGCTAAATATGAAGACAATGAGATGAATCGTCGAGATTTTCATCAAGCCAAATCAACCGAATATTTTCTTTGTTCTCAGCAACTTCATTTGGACGAAGATTTTACTGTCTTTCCTTCAACGGAATAGCAGTAGCCGCTATTGTAGCAATAATTTATTGTTCTATAAAAACAGGATAGCAAAGCTCTTAAATAGTGACTTTATAGTAAACAAGAAAATTACAAATGGTGGGTCTTTCGAAAGTGAACAATTAGATGAATAATCTTTGAGTAACCGATCGGTTTCTTTTCACACGCTGACCTGGACGTTTCTATGCGAATATTTTAAATATTAAACACGCTATCATCAGGGTGAATGTATAGGCAAGAATGAGAATCATATATTCAAGTTGAAGCGGTTGTCGAGGTTGGACTAGCTGCTTAGAATTCGATTTTTGAGTAAGAAAAAATTTAGGTTTTTCTGTTTTATTATTTAGAAGCAGTATGAATAGTTTCATTAATGTGTAAAGACATTGCTATCTTGGTGGAAGGCGAGTTAGTTCGGCAGCGATCGTGCATAAAGATATATGTCATCATTTGCAATACTATTCTGATGAACATAAGAATACTATAATCATGAAGATTTTGTATAACAACTGTTGCAATGAGACAATACAAGTGTTTTTTCGGTCTATTGATCTCTTTTCTTCATTATTTGTAAGAAGACAGCAGTGTTTCTGATTCTTGATTATGTGGGATATTTTTCAAGAAGAACTCAAAAAATAAAACTGATATCTATCCAGCTATTTTATTTCTTTCCATACATTTAGTGAGGGTACATAGTTGATGAAAACAATTATAATCACATGTGAAATAAGACAGATGGACGATGATGATAAGATTAGTATTTATTTCGTTTCACCATTTGTTCCTTGGATTGAAATACTCAATTTATAGCATCGTTCTCTTGCTGTTTTCAACGGTATTTCTTCGATCCATATGATTCGTTTTTTTCTCAATTTCAGCTTTTCGTTTTTGATCTGCGACTGAAAACAATCATCCTGTCCGTGAACAACCTCCGTCGATTTGTTTTCTTTTAATCGCCAAACAGTCAATGAGATAGGTTGCGCAACATCCTTTTACACATCTTGAATTTACACTGAACAATAGTAAAACATAAAGCAAAGAAATAAAACCACCAGTGCTTCAAGTAATCATTCACGTTTAAGAAAAAAGATTCAGTATCCAATGGTCACATAGTATTAGCAGAAAGATAGAAATATCCACATAATGAACTGTATCTTTATATTTCACTACTGGTATCACCATTGATTCACAAATAAAGTTTTGATGTTTATCCTCTTTCTCTTTTGTTCAGATAAAAGAGCACATTCAACTATGTTGAACTCGATTTCATTGTATTCTTTGCTTTTTTTCAATGTTTGGTTCATGTTCAAGGCTATAAAAGCGGAAGATTTTCTCGATCTCCATGCTCTGATTCGAATTATTGTCTATCCAAATGGAGCTACTGCGAACAAGGACTAGATTACTGTGGTGATGGTTGTCTAGGTGAGCCATGCACTGGAAATGGCGGTGGTGGAAATGCGGGTGTGGGTGTGAATGGCGATGAGTGTGAATTATGTGTTTAACCATACTCTATCTACACCTACAATCACACCCACACCTACGGCCCACACTCTTTATTCATTCGGATTATCATTATTTCCTTTCATCTACATATAACTAATAGTTTATTTCTTGAACATTGCCGCTTTGAGAGTTTCATGAATAACGGTCTGCAGTATAGACAAAATCCAGTGCATCTTTTCTCAAACTTTTCTTTTTCAAGAAACATACAAATACAAACAAAAATCTTAATCAGTTTATTGTTCTGTCAGTTATTTGTTTTTTATCGAGAAATTCGTTGCTGCGTCATATCATATCGTCTGAAATTCTGTGGCTTTTAAGATTGAGTGTTGTTAGTGTCTATGTGTAAAGTAAAGCTGAATATGAAAAACAGATGAAAAGATAATGAGCATTACCTTGTTGTGACGCTTAGCATTATACAGCTGGTCTGCTCCTTCCACCCCGATGTAATTATATCCAAGGTCAAGTGTAGTGAGTGTCTGTGTGAAAGATGAAAATGAATACCAGTAAGGAAGAAAAAGTGATGATCACCGTGTTTTTTTCCAATGCACCCGCCAAATATTGTGCTCCTACATCCCCGATTTGACTGTATTGAAGTTCGAGTGTGATCAATGTCTGTATGAATAGTGATGATGAATATGTGATATATACATATATATGAAAAGAAAGAGTGTGAGGATCACCGTGTTATTTTGTAATACATCAGCTAGATACTGTGCTCCTGCACTTCCAATTCTATTGTCTCCAAGGTGCAGCGTAGTGAGTGTCTATGTGAAAATGACAGAGAAAATGAAAGTGAGATGATAGGAATAAGGCTCACTGTGTTGCATCGCAATATATCAGCCAGAGCTTTTGTTCCTAATGGTCCAATTCTATTTCTTTGAAGATTGAGTACAGTAAGTGTCTTTATAAAATGTGGAGATGAATATGACAGAAAAATGAAAATAGAATGATAATCACCCTATTGTTTCGTAGAGCATCAGCCAGATACTGAACTCCTGTGTCTCCGATTTGATTGGCTACAAGTTCGAGTTTAGTAAGTGTCTGTGTTGAAAGCGAAGGTACACAATAAAGAAAGTTACATAGCATATGAAATTACCGTGTTATTTTGTAATGCATCAGCTAGATATTTTGCTCCTGATGCTCTGATATTATTATATTCAAGTGTGAATGCAGAAAGTGTCTGTCTGAAAAGTAGATATGGATATGAGATGGAAGTAAATAGAGAATGAATATTACTGTATTGTTTTTTAGAGCATCAGCAAAATATTCTGCCCCCAGACTTCCGATTTGATCACCCCGAAGAGCAAATGCGGTAAGTGTCTATATCAAAAGTTAAGATGAACATGAGAAAAAAGATGAAAATATGAATATCACCGCATTATTCTGAATTGCATCAGCAAGGTGTTGTGCCCCTTCGTCTCCAATGCTGTTGCCTCCAATGGCAAGTGTAGTGAGTGTCTTTATGAAAAGTGAAGATGAATATGAGAGAGACATAAAGAGACAACGGCGATTACAGTGTTATGTCGTAGTGTATCAGCCAGATTCTGTGCCCCACCATTTCCAATGTTGTTTTTTGCAAGGTTAAGCGAGGTTAAGGTCTGTGAAAATTGAAGGTTCATATCAAACAGAATTATAGAAAACGGAGATTACCGTATTATTACGTAGTAAATCAGCGAAATATTGTGCCCCTGCATCTCCAATTCGATTATCTGAGAGATTGATCGTAGTAAGTGTCTGTATGGAAAGCGAAGACGGATAAGGGAGATGTAAAGAGAATGAGAATTACGGTATTATTTTTTAGTGCATCAGCAAGATTTTGTGCCCCTGTATCTTCGATCTGATTATGTCCAAGATCGAGTGTAGTGAGTGTCTGTATGAAAAGTTAAATAGATATGAAAGAGCAATAAAGAGATAACGGCAATCACTGCATTGTTTCGTAAAATATTAGCCAAATACTGTGCTCCTGTTTTGGTGATATAATTATATTGAAGGTCGAATGTAGTTAATGTCTGAGTCAAACGAGAATATGAATATGAAAGAAATGGAGAGAAAATTACAATTACCGTATTGTTTTGCAAAGCGTCAGTTATATATTTAGTTCCTGTGTCTCGGATTTGACCCCATAGAAGTTCGAGCGTGGTGAGTGTCTGTATACATCGAAAGAGCGGATATGAAAGAGATGAAGAAGAATGAGAATTACCTTGTTATTTCGCAGAGCTTCAGCCAAATATTGGACACCTTCAATCCCGATTTCATTGAGGTTAAGGTTGACTGTAGTAAGTGTCTGTACGAAAAACCAAAGATAAGACTTCTCTGTTTAAAATCCCTACGATTATCCATTCAATGGTTTAATTATCAATTTTTGAAGAACAAGCTAGGAACGTTGTCATCCAAAATTCATTCCTTACTCATGACTGATACAATCGAAAGATTGTTTAGAAATTATAACAAAACTGCATAAAGATTTGCTAACTGTGTATCAGATAGAGCATTTTACTCAAGTCAATAAAATTAATATTTACAACAGACAAATAGTTTTTGTCAATTGATAGAATAACTTTTTATACATACCTCTTCTTGATTTACATCGTCCGTATTATTCGCTGACCGCGCAGTCAATCGACTGGTAGTATCCAACGACGATATTACGCATCGAATCGAGATTTCCGAATCAACTATGCAAATTGGTATCGTATAAAGCCTAATTAGTTTTAATTTTAAGTCATAATCACAAGTAACAGGCCAATATTTTTCTTCGAGCCAGAATGGTGATCGATACGGAGCGACATACGAGTTGAGACTCTGAGCATAAGATTGTCTCCAAAGATAAGATGTGAAGAAAAATTGAAATATGTCGAGTAATTGTAGTTTAGTTTGAATAAATTCTTCCCAAAAGTGTCCATCAAATATAGAGTCAAATATTGATCTTTTGGAAATTAATTTCAGATGTTGAAGTGAAGGTGTTAGTAAAATAAACGATTGAAGATCATTGATTGATAGATGACAATCAGTTATTGTCAAAGATACTAATTGTGAATAATAAGGAGAGACAGAAGATGACAATATTGTTCTATCGGTGTTATTCATAGTGCAAACTTCGAGTACGAATGTTCGTAAATGATCCAAATGTTGGAGAATAAAATAGTATTCTTGAAAGGTACAAGTTCTAATGGTCAGATGTTGTAATGCACACTGAGCTGGCCATGATATATGATCAATTATATTATCTGAATGATTCAGTTGTAACATTCGAAGATTAGATTGAGCAATAATTGTTGAGAGAAGAGCTAATGTTTTGTTATCCTTTCTTATACGCGATTGAATCAAAAGTGAAGTTAAAGAGTAGGTGATGATATCTTGTAAAAATCGATTCAGGTCAACATCGTCAATCTGATGAAAAGTCAATGAATAAAGTCGAGTAAAACGATGAATGTCGAAAGTTGAGAAGAACAAATTGATTTGATTTGGTTGTTGCCATGAGTTACGAGAAAAAGTCAGCGAAATTATGCTTTCCGGTTGAATGAGATGAGAAATGAACTTGGCATCGGATTCTGAAAGTGAACTGAAGTCGAGCTTAATTCGATTGTAAGTAAGAACAGCTGCATGGAGTTGTTTACAGACACATCGAAGTGAACGGAGAATAATCTGAACATCGAAATGATCAAAAATACGATGGAGAAGCTCGACAGGTAGAGTGAGAAGTGGTGTTTTTGACATCGATGTATATTCAATCGTTTTTGAATCGATTTCTCGTTCTGAATATGTTTGTTGTCCTAGAATTACAACTTAAATCAAATTTTTTTGAAAAATACATTAGTTAAGATATGATTTGGACGTGTAAAAAAGAACAAGTTATAATTAAAATATGATTCCAATTGAAATTTAGCCGTATTTCTCATTATTCATAAAAAAAAGACTCGTTACTTGAAATGGATTCTCTGTCGGAGGAAAGATAACAAAACGATTAGATGTCATTTCGTTTTTTTTTTCATTTAACTAATGACAAATTATTTAATATTGTATTTTCTCAAGTTAAAAAATAAGAATCTACTTGGATCTACAAAGAAAAATTCTATCTAGTAGTCGAATTTTTTTCGAAAGAGTTAATATTTAAATGATTCAATGAAAATATTCGCACATAGAATCAACATCGAAGAAAAGCATTTGATAAAAGTTTTATTCGATTTTGTGCTAAATTTTCTATTTTCAGCACTTCTCGATATACCTCCGAGTGATAAATAACTTAACTTACGAACAGAACACTTAATAAAATAATGTAGCTACGAAAAAATTTCATATTGAAATAATATTACTAATAAGAATCTAGTATACTTTTTCTCTTCTTTATTCACCATTCTTCTATTCGTTTATATAAAACGACTCTCCTATAGCATTTTAACGACGCAGATCTATCATTTAGAAATGGTCAAAACCGTTATTCATCATTTGTAGATAAGACATTCGTTTTATCTTTGTTAGAGATGCTCAAGGACGAAAATATATATACCCCATTGTCCGCTATCATTATCATGCAACTTT
Source organism: Rotaria sordida (assembly GCA_905250125.1). Taxonomy (NCBI): domain Eukaryota; kingdom Metazoa; phylum Rotifera; class Eurotatoria; order Philodinida; family Philodinidae; genus Rotaria; species Rotaria sordida. The sequence continues at coordinate 88,775 of CAJNOL010000699.1, read as the reverse complement.
TCTCCTTCGATTTTATATGTATATTATCATGAACCATCATTAACTTGGGAACAGTCTTAGATCATTTCGTGCTCTTACAATAACAAAGTAAAATGAAATATTCTTCTCGATGATATGAAAATAAAGATGCTTGAATGTGATCATTGTCGAAATTGATACTTTTATCAGTGGTTAAATAATAGTTGAAGCCATTATATTATGTTACGATTTGGTCAAGAAAACGATTTTCGAAGATTACATTAGTATTCTCTACAAAAATACCTCGACAAGTTTTATAATTCATGGAATTTTCAAACGTAGTCAAAACGCGTCTAAACAGGTATCTGGATACGTTTAAAAGTGGCCGTCAAAGAACGTAATAAAGAGCTACATCCAAACGTGGTTCATAGATACATTTAAATGGGCGTGTACGTTATCTTTTTACACGTATTTTTCATAATATAATTATTTATATTTTCACGCAAAATAACATAGTTTATTAAATATCTACATAATAATTATTTCTATAAAATATTTTTTATAAAAAAAAAGACAAGAACTGTTTTCTGCACACCAGATCTCATTTTTTGTGTTAGACAAGCTTCTGCTTCTTTTCACATAATGACTTTCTTGTAGCAGACACTTCATCTATAACTAAATGATAATTCTTCTAGATGATCTAAGCATAGTATCGTAATATCGCTTGAGAATTAATAAAGGGTTACACTGAATCATGATTATTTTTATATTTTAGCTTTTCCTACAATGTTTGTTATTTATTCAGATATTTAACTTTTCTTTCAAGAAAAAACGTGAGTGGGTGGGTGAGCTAAAAGAAAGAGCACACCCTGATCTCTAGTTACCAGAAACTTGACCATATTCATTATTTCATGGGAAATTACAAAGTAAAATTCATATATTTGCGAGTTGCTAGACACGTACATCCCCTATTATTGATAAATATCCATATCTCAAGTTAGATCAAAAGGAACTCGAATATATTTCAAACAAAAGTCAGAACTTTATGCGCATCTGATTACTGCATGAAAAGAGCATGTGCATGAAAGTAACTAAACTTCGAGTATTCAAATATAAGGCAGGAAAATATCGGATGAGAGATGGTGACAATATGAAGCTAGGGTGTGCATGAACTAACTAGATGAGGGTGCGGGTGTTGGCATAAGCGTCGATTTGGCTTTGTGTCCATTATATATACACATCCACACTTTTTCGAATAGACTTTTAAAAAAAGATAAAATTTATTCTTGTTTAATTATCTAAGAAGTTCGTGTCTGTATAAGAAAATTCCTATTGTTTCTCAATTGAAGTCAATAAATATGAGATGTAATCAATGAATTGACGGCGATTTAAATCAATTATAAATAATGCTTTTCATCTAGATTTTTTCTTTTCAAGAAGCAATTTATCTGGAGAGAGGCACTACCTCCTTCACTCTTTATGCTAACTACAACACTGATCATAAGAATTGATAAATTGATAAATTTGTTTTTTCGTTTATATCAATAAATATAAGTAATAATAAAAACTACAAAACTAAAAAGAAAAAACTTGTTTTAGTTGTTTTTGAATGTCGCACCACTGAATACCAAAGACATTTGTAAACACCAGAGAATATTCCATGGTTTATTATCTATCCAAAATATGAAACATTTTTATTCAACATTTGTTCAGACATTTTTTTAAGCTAATTTATTATTTAAACGTTTTCTAGGCTTGTTTTGTGAGATTTTTTGAGATATCAATGGCATAAAATATATATCATTGGCCATGTCTTGACTAAATTTATTTTTGCTCATCGAAATATCGATATTTGACATCGATTTATTGAAAGGAAAATGAAAAAATTGTTCTAGAGAAAAAGAAAGTAAAATATATAAAAATATTCTATTTTATAAAAAGAAAATCTCCATACCATCTGATAGATGCATATATAAATAAGTTGATTCATGAATTTTTTGATTTTTATAATAAATAATTACATTTGCTTTTATGTTATTTATACATTGATATGGAAAATATGGAATATTAAAATAAATAAGATTACCATTTAAGATAAATTTTTTTATTTCATCAGACCATTGAGTTGTTTGTTCACAAATCATAATAGAAATATCATTTTTAACAAAACGACCTTTAAGAACAACAAATATCATTGATTCTTTATTAATTGAACCATATTTTGGACCCATATGTTCAACAGAAACATCACCATAATCTATAAAAACAAAAGAAATTTTCATTGAATGTTTTTTAAAAAATAAAAAACTAATTTGATTCTTACGTTCTGTCATTATAGAAGAATATTCTTGACCTATTTCATCTCGTTGAAATTTACCATATTCATCTCGATAAATTCGTGTAAAACGAAGCATTGATTGATAAAGTTTTCGTGATCGAATTAATTCTTTGGTAATTATATTATCTTGTTTACTTTTAATCAATTCAATCATAAAACTATTCAAAAATACATATAAATATATATATATATATATTTAAATTAACTTACGTTTTGTAACCATTGTTAAAATCTTCATTGGTTACACGAAAATACAATTGATTTGATGGACCATCTTTGAAAATGAATGCTTGATCATCATATGATATTTGACTAGTTTTATTATCAATAGCATAGAGATGTGCTTGTTTTAAAATATCGACAAGAGCAACTTCAATTATATTTATATCCGATTGGTAAGACCATATCTTAGGTATCTAAAATATAAGAATAATTTATTTTCATCTATTTTAATATAATTAATCGATGATTTACATATATAGCAGGGTATCCTAGTTCACCACCATTCTCACATCGTAAATAATGTGAAGAAATTTTACTTTCATTTTGTGTTCGAGGACGAAATTTTGAACGTGGTTGACATCTTATCTGAATTTTTTCTAATTTTATAATATCAGATTGAAGAACTAAAATAAGAAAATTGAAATAATCTGAATAAATAATTTTAAAAAAAATCAAAAAGCTTACATTTTTGTTGACATTGAAAATCATTCAACATTTTTATAGGATCACATTCTATCAAACCGTTTAGCTCTATAAAATAAATAAAATATTTCTTAAATAATATTTTTAATTTATTTTAAAATCTAAACATACCTGATATTAAATTAATCGGAATTACAGTTGTTGATTGTTTTGGATCAACTAAAAGAAAAGTTAATAAATAAAGATATTTTCTTGTTATAAACAAAGCATGTTTTACATACATTGTCGGATTTCATCGAATATCAATGGATTATTGCAGAATTCATCCAATTCTTGAGTAATACTTTCTCTAAGAATTGCATCTGAAATAAGTTATATGAATATATATTATATTAAAAAAGCTTTTTGCTTTTTCTTCATTATACTTACTATCAATAGTATTCGATCGAGTGAATGAATTATTAGTTTCAAATAGATTATCAGATGATATTAATATATCTAATAAATATATTATCAAATAACAATCTCACATATTAAACAACCATTTCAACTTACTTGATTGTAAATTATTTGACATACTGATTTTTTTATCGTGTTAATATATGTTTTCTGATTGTTGTTTAGTTTTTAAATCAGTAAGATTATTCCGATTTGGTATCCTTTTAACAGATTGATTTATTCTAGTCTTTTATTTCAACAAAATCTACACCTGGGAAATAATTCAGTTTATCTCACGTATTATATACCAAGGTTTATATTATAAATATTATATTTAAGGTCGATTTATATAGTTAAACGATAAAGTAACGCCTTCACATTGACGTCAAACAAGAGACGAAAAAAAAAGACAACAAGAGATTTTGTTCTCTTTCCTGACACATGTCTCAAATAAAACGTAGGTGAGATTTTTGGTATGTATGCTCTTCGCCGAAAAATACTTCGTCGGAAGTATCTTTTTGGCTACGGAGTGCACTCGAAAGATGAGGGTGAGGACATAATCAGTTGGATGTAGGCGTGGGTGTAAACTTTATTGAAAACAACATGCACACCCACACCCCCATGCTTTTAATTTTGGAAATAATTTTCAGTTGACATTATAAGATCATCTGATACATACACTAATTGAAGGTAGGGTGTGAGTGTGGCTATTCTTCTAAACTCAAGAATCTCATCCACTTCCATACCCACACTCACGCCTGCACTCTCAAGACCGATCATGACGAACAAATCCTACTTCGCAGTAAACGAAATGTGCACATCTGTCGAATCGATTTGAGTACAACAAGAATGTAACACATCTCGGGTATATCGGAATATATATTGATTTTATTGGAAAAAAAACGAATTTGCAAAAAAATTAAAAAATAGTCAAGTTCTTTCATACATAAATGCCGAGACAGTTTAGCAGTCCTTCCAAGCAACTTAATAGCCTCCACATCCACCACCACCACCACCACCACCTCCACCTCCACCACCACCACCACTTCCACCGGCATTTCCACCCGATGAGTATATAACAACCGGTGCAGCTATCATTGCGGAGGAGGTAAGATATTGTGATGTGTGTAATTGATGTTTGTCGATATTTTTTCCATAATCTACCTTGTAAGTGATCTTCCACTGTTGAGCTGTTTTCTGATAATCATCGAGTAAAGTGTCATTTTCAATCGAGTCATCATGATCAAGAAGAAAGGCACATAGTGCTATAGATGTATTTTGATAAGATGATGGAAATCTCATATGTGTATGCCATATTAAATCAATATCGAATGTTGGTACAATGATTTCATCTTTTTTGGCTAATTTCAAAAATGAAACATAATTTCGTACCATTTGTTCAAACGAATTTTGATTGATATGTCGCAAATTGATGGAAAAAAGATAATGTTCCTTGAATTTTTCAAGAAAATCACGTTGACAAAGTACGGCATTTGTCAGATCGATCGAAGGAACAAACGTTGAAGGTTTGTTTATTGATTCAGACAAAGCAACTGAACGATGTTTTCGATGTTGTTTTATGGTTAATCGTCGGTACCTTTTATCGATAATTTTATCGTTCGTCAATTGGTAAATACAGTCATTGTGATAGGCAATTGGATGAAGACGATGAACATGCCAGATCCAGTCGATTTGCCATGGAAGTCTCCATTGTTTATATCTCGTTCTAATCGCTTGGTGAGCCATACGTCTACAATAATCTTCGATAAAATAATTCAATGTTTCACCTTGCTGCGTCATTTCTGGATGCTTAATCACTCGACGAAGCAATAGAATATGATCAACAAAATGACGATATGATAATTTAAATGTCTTTCCATCACTTGTACGAATATTTGCATAAAAATGTGGTATAAAGAATGAATGTGAACTACCCATGTCTTATCAATGTTGTTCTTGTTGAATAACTGTTACTCTTTTCTTTCCGAATGAGTTGCGTTTAAGACTATAACAATTCAATGTTGAGGATTTGTGATTATACTATGGTCATTTAGAAATAAAATGACATATGTTTTCGTTAAGTCTTCTCAATAACAACATTGACTCAATTCCATGAATTTAGTAACGTTTTAGAGATAGAATAGAAGGTGAGAAATCAAAAATATAAAAAGATTCACCTCCTGTTTACCCAAAGGATAACTAACTGGCTTTTTCATTTTTTTTATCAATTTTAAATGAAAAACATCTATTTAATCAAGCTAATAAAAAAAACTGACTAATTCAAAAAGGTCTGGTTATGAAGGTTGTATGGTTTGATTTAAAGTATTTTCTCATAATTCAAGTCTGTATGTAGAAGTTGGTTGTTAAAAGAAGATGGTTCCTACATTCAGTGAATCAAATCTAATATAATAACTAGAAAAAGTGACACGTTTCATTTTTTCTCAAGTTTTTTATTACACAGATTTTTTTTAAATTTATAGTCAATAGAAAATAAAAAAATAAGGTGTTTGCCATCAAGTTTTTTTAATTGAAAAAATTAATTTAATCAGTTTAGTCAAAAAAAAAATCTTACTTCAACTGTTTCCTTGTTGTATGCACCACTACTACCGATGATATGCCTATCTGATGTTACATACTTGCTTATTTATATTTTCGCATAAAAAATCGAATTACTTTTTCTCTTTTTTTCTCCTATTTTCGATAGAAATACCTCCAAGTGTACTACTATCGTTGTCATACGCATATATGATTAGTCAAGCAATTTTCAAATATCGATTAAATAACTATTGAACCGTGACTACAATATAGTGAATCATAACGATAGAGAGAACAAGTCAACCTTCATGTACAAATATACATTAGGAAAAGAATTTCGGAATGTATCGAAATTTGAAAGTTAACTGTGGGTCTACGTGTGGATTACGAAAACAAGAAAGTACACAACCACATCTATACTCACATCCAAACCTGACATCATAAAACGTTTTCTCATCGAATATAAAAGTTTCTTTGATGCTCCTTACCGATAAAATAGATTCCACTTATTTGACCTATTCGTTCAGTATCGGAAATAAATCAACCCGTCCAATATCAGAAACGACAATTATCAAATCAAAACTTTAGTATGAAGCAATTTTCACGTCGATCGCAATAGCGAACAGTTTATTTGTTTACAGTTTGACTCTTCATTCTCATTAGAAGAGAACTTGTGGGATTGATGTTATCACGAAGTTCGCTTCGATCTTTATCAATTCACGAATCCAATCGAAGTTCCACAGTAAGACGCTCGGAAATAAAACATCTAACCCTGTAAATGATTCTTTCAATGATTGTTCACGAGAATACATTGAATTTTACTGTCGATCATCTGCAATTAGCTTTCCAACAATACATCGAAGATCTTGCAACATGGATTCATTTTTCATCTATTGTTCACGCTCAATCCATATGAACAATGGATATGCGAGAGATTTATTCATGGATTCTGGCAGATGGACTTAATCGACTTGTTTTATTTCGTTGTAAACACTATCTCTCCTGAATTTAGGGCGTGTGTGAGAGTGTGAGTGTCGATCTTCTTTCCACTCATACCCGTTTTCTGAGAAAATCTGGTGCTATTTACAACAAAAGGAAGGTTTCCTCGGAAATCTCTGTTGATTTGAAAATCTTCTCGAAAATCTTAAGCATATCCTTGCACTTCTTTGCATTTTTCATTTCCGGGCATCGAAAATGTTGAAAGAGTTTGCTAGAAATTCAGAATGATTTCTGAACATATCTCAAAAATCCTTCAAGGTTTTCGAATCTTCGGAGACTATGAATTGTCGGGAAAAGTCTCAAAAACTCCTTGAGGTTTATAGAAAATCTGAAGAGTATTCGACTATTTTGTTTTTTGTTATTTTTATATTCTGATTGTATAGTTTATGGATTTAGGTGTGATCCGATATGCATCACAAAAAAGTTCTTCGATGTCTTTGAAATAATTTGTAAAACATAATAACTGTTAGAATTTTAATAGAATCGTGTATTCTTGAGAGAATCTACTCTCGATTTTACATTGATAAATCTGTTGCAATATGAATAAAAATAAATTCATATTTTCTCTCCGTTCTTATTTCTTTTATATAAATTCTTTTTTCAATCAATGACTAGTTGGAAATTGAACAAAAAAATACACTGATTTTTTTTCAAGATCTTTTCATTAATATATAAATTTATTTTACAATAATGTATTAAAATAAGTGTTTTATTTAAAAAAAAAGGAGAAGATTTTAATTTTTAATGAAATAATTTGAGTTAATTTTGAATAGAAATTTTTTCGAATAAATTCAAGATTAAATTGAAAGATTTAAAAGAAAAAACTAGAGTCAAAGAAAAACAATGATATTGTTTCGATTTTCTCAAGAAAAAAAATATTTATATGAAAAGGAAAGTTTGAACATAATCTCCTTTCATATTGGTGTTGCTGTTGTTGTTCTATTCGCACTAAGACAAGTTGTTAAATTGTAATTACAATAGTTTTCAGTACAAAAACATCTCTCCATATTGAGTGATATTGTATTATTACCATCTCGATAAAGAAAAAGATAATTGATATAGAAAGAAGATGATGTTTCATTGTAGGATAATGTTATACTTGATTCTTGGTTAAATTGATATACTCTAGAAAGTGCTCCTGATAGATAATACTTGTAAGTATCTCTGGTCAATGCAGACAAAAATGGACCATCGGTGGACATTTGATACATGCATAGTAACGTATTGTTAATAGTATATTCATTACATTTTTCAATATCAATATAAGGAGAAGCAAAATTAAAACAATAGGAAGTTGTATTTAATGAATTTGATGAATCATAACAAGATATTGATCTATTCAGTTCAGGAATCATTGAAGAAAGAACTTGAGGTGTAGAATTTGTTTTCAATTGATTATTTACTGATGATTGACATGAAGGAAAATCCATATTACACATATTTGTAGCACAAATACAAAGTATTGATATATCAAATAATTCAAATTGTAAAGGTGAACAAAATCCAAAACCAATATCAGTTATATTTGAAAATCCTGTACATCTTTTAGCAATACTTTTATATATATTTGTTACTGTCGTATAATCATATAATGATCTTGATGATGAACCATTAGAAAAAAATTGATAAACACAATATTCACAGTTAGTTACCAAATTATCATTATAAAAGCATGTTAAATTAAGACGATTTAATGTTTTGTTGCTTACTGTTGATATATTACCATTAAAAAATCCTTCACTAGATCCAATCAATAACAACATTAACAAAATTATCCCAAACTTCATCTTTCAAAAAAAAAAAACAAAATAAATAAATCAGCTTATGCTACTAGTTTATAGTCAGACTTTTTCAATTGTGTATAATGTCGATAGATTTTATTTCTTTCACTTATTATAAATATATCAATCTATAGAGGTAAAATAAAAAAAATAATAAATTATACCTTTTCAATAGTTCTATTCCTTTCATATTCATCAAACTACTTTACTATTTATAATATTTATCAAGAAAAAAAAGGTCTAATGATCAGAATGACCATATGAATAAACATGAAATATTTTTAATAGTATCTGATTATTTTTGATTGAGTCTTATTCATCATCAAAAACATTTATAGAAAAAATATTCATAATTACTAATACAATTTTTTCTATTTATCAAACGATTAATTTCCCATATGAATAGGCTCATATTCTCTACTTTTATTAACTACCGTCTCAATACCGTCAAAACAGTATAAAGTACCGCTACTAAGCAGAAAGATTATACTATTTAGAGCAATATTAAATACTCTTCACTACGACAAGATAACGGCAAAGAGTAAAAAGTAATACTATAATCAGAATACATTTCCGTGCCAAACAAAACACTCTTGTCTTTCAATATAGAATTGTAAAATTTCTTTTTAAACGATTGATTAGAAAACCCATCGAATCATAGAGTTTGAATATGATATTGAAGGTTATTGTGTCAAACATTTATTTTGACAATATCCATTGAGTTTCGAAATAGTTTCGATATTCTAGACGTTAGTCCTTTTATCAATTATTCCATTTTTTCTTATTTGTTTTTCAAAAAAAACTGTTAAATTGCGTTTGTTGATAGATTATCATGTTAATACTAATTAAACCACCAGTGAACCTTGTTGAAAATGACTAGTGGTCCATTTCTAACTCTTGACAGGATATTATTAGCGCAGTGGATCGTTTACGAAGAAATCCTTGGTAACCTAGGAAACCATCTTGATGATATGAATCTCATCTGACTCTTACATTCGTTCTATACTCAGATCGATATCCACACTCACTCATCCTCAACATTTGTGGAAGCCTCCATTTGCTATAAAAACCACTTTTAGTCATCAATTATTTATTGGTTATCACTAATCGAAATATGATTCTCTACGTGTCTTTTAGTTTAAATATAAAGAAAATTTAAGAACTCTTCACTTTACATATTTGTTGTGCAATAACTCATCTAAATAAAAAACAAATAGATAAAATAAAAAAAGTTCTCTTCACTATCTTTTATAAACGAATTGACATAAACTAAGAAAAAATGCCCTTAATAATTCCAAACAGTTTCTCACTTTTTCAAAAAGAAGCAAACTCTTTAGGCTCAGACTCTATCGTCAATTCTGATCCAGTTGTTACTGTCGGCTCTTGACGTTACGATATTATCTATACGTCTCTTTATTATAATGCACCACATTTATATGCTTTCGAATACAATGGTAATAAAAAAGCATTAGCACGTCTAAGAAAGATTCTCGGTTTACATTCAGATACGGATGACAGGATCGGATTATTCATTACAAAACACAAGGAACCAGTCGATGAAGAAAGTGTCAAAGAATATGCAATAGAGATTGGTTATCATTTTTACAAATCTTATTCTATAGGACAACAAGAAACTGATCAAAATACGGTTCATTTTCATTTGTTAGAAGGTAAAATAGCAGAACTTTATGGATCCTTAGATGTTGACAGCGAAGACTGTATTCGTCCACATCAACTCATTGCTCAGTTGCCTCATTTAGTTCAACCGTGGATTTGAAAAATAATTTATCAACAAGTGCATTAGTAGCATTTTCTTGGTAGAATCTTCTCTTTTGTCGACTTACTTATATTTTTCTTGGACTGAAAACGAATAAAAAGTCCACCTACATTCTTTACGCAATGATCAACTTGTAAAGACTTTTCTTTTGTAATGATTCGACGAAAGAAAAAGTTAACTAAAGAATGTGATGAAATTATCAATAACTTAACCGAAGTAGATCGGCTCTAAACAGTTTCTTGTCGTATGATACCGTGTTTTGTTATCATTCTCAGATTGTTTTTGAATTTTTCACCTAATCAATTGATTATTGATTATGAACGAAACTAGAATTAATCATCCAATCTAGAATAGTCTCATAACAAACTGACAACACACTTTCATTTTAGTTTTCAAGATCGATGGCACTGTTCTATATAACACTGTTTTCAATCGATTAAAATATTCACTTGTTGATCGTTCTCGTCAAATCTTTTATTATATAGAGTCAGATAAGATGAAAGGGTGTGAATCTTGGTAAATAAGATGTTCACTCACATCCACATCCACATCCACACTATCGTTATTTCAAAAGCAGCATTATGCTATTCAGGCAATATTTGACAACCGTACAGAATCGTGAATATTAAATCCATTGTTGTTAACTTTGATCCAGAGTTCTATTTTTCAATCACTTAGTGACTTTCACTTTAAAACTCGAATAGAAATGTATCATTATATAATTCAATAAAGACTGCGCTCATGAAAAAGTCAAAACTCAAAGATTTCCAAAAGTATTCTATTCAAATTTCTAATCGATCTCATTGCTTATCTTAAATAATAATCATGATAGACAATTACAGAGTAATTTACTCTCTACAGCATTTATATTGACTTGCCTTTTTTGTTTTTATTGTTTCCTCAGATATGTTTCTCCTTGTGAAAGCATACTTGATTACTAAAAGTTATTTTAATAGCTATTGACGTAGCTTATTTTTTGAAAATAATTCTTTTCTATATAAAGTCAAAAAGAGAACTTTTTTTATTTTTATGATCTAATTCAAAAAATTGGAGGATTATAATCTTCGCTATTTTTTTTAACAAGTATATTAAAAAATCCTAATATTCTGAATAGATACGTTTCACAATATGATCTCGTATTTCAACTAAAAAATCCAAACAACAAATATAGCAGAATGTTATTTTTTGCTTAAATTTTCACATTTTTAATATCAATATTCTATATAAAAATGAGTAGATAATTAACCTTGAAACTTTATTATATATAAAAATGAATCACAGATTTAATTTTTACTTTATTATTTGAAACGAAAAACCTTTTTTTATTCAATTTTTTTATCAGGACTAATCATGGAATTACACGGTTTCTTACTTCAATGAAAACAACCTGATTACAATAAGAAAATAAATAACTTAGAAAAATCAATAAAAAGTTTTAGTTTTTAATTTTCTTTTACGAACGAATCTTTCTCAGTGTCAGAGAGATTTTGAGTCCTAACTATGTACATAATCTAAGTATTAATGAACTATGGAAGGAATCCTTGTTCTTAGTTTATTGCTGCGGAGATATTGAACTTTTATAGTGATTTTTAAATAAATCCCGTTGTTTCTCTCATGAATATAAGAAAATATGATTTTCCCATTTCGACTTGAAACTTTCGATAGAGATAAGTTTTAATCAGAATAGATTATTGTGAAAGTTTTTCATTTGTGGATTGTGTATTTTCTCAAATAAGAAGATCGATATTTGCCGTTGTATATGTGTAGACTGAAAAACATCCTTTTACTTCATAATAGTCGTATCTTAGGGTAGAAATAATCAAAATATCTCAAGCTTTTTTGTTAACTCTTGTCTTTATGTAAAGTTTAAAGTCAAAATTTGAAAATGAATTTGTCCTGAAGAGAATTAGAGCATTCAGTTAAAAACCAAGATGAAAATTGAGTATCTCATCTATAATTATCTATTAGTCTGAACTCTGATACCTCATTAGAACTTAGATTATACATATTATCCCGATTCAAAAGCAATTTTATACTTAAAAACATTTTCTTATTAGTTTTTCTTCAATTGAAATTAAATATTATTTTTTTTTGTTTTTTTAATTTCGAATAAAATATTGATTAAATTAATGTTTAAGTCTTTAAATCCTTAACTATTGTGATTAATCAATGAAAACTAATATTCTTAGTGTATATAGATATTCTTAACATAAGCCAAAGATTTTTTTTATAGACGAAAGTCTAAACATTATTCTATTGGTCTAAAACAAACTGAGACAATCTAGACTGTTACTAGTTGATTATATAGGATATGTATATATGCGGGTTATATTAAGTTAAACTAAGGAAATTTAAGTATATTTGTGTTGACTAATAGTATCAATGTAATATCGATTGTTATTTCTTTTTAAAATATTGAGATAAAGAAGAAAAAGCAATGATGCATTTATTTGGTTGTGTCCTTGATTGAATCGATTTATCCTTGTCATACAGTATAGATATATTATCCTTTTTTTTATATGCCTTTGAATAATAACATTTTTTCTTTGGTTTCTATTCATATTGATATTATCTTTTGGTGACATTATCAATAATAAGTAAGTGGATTTAGTCACGCCTTCTCAACGTTGAAATAAAAAATTCTAAAAAGTTTATATTTTTTTTCTTTCACTTTCATTAGTTAAATTTGTATGTTCAATTAAATAATTGAATATTATTTTAAAAATAAAAAGAATAATTAGTTATAGATTAACTGAAATAATAAAAAGAAGACGAATTTATATCTATGGATTATTTCTATGAATCTTAAAAATTTTATTGAAAAGTTCCAAGATTATTATAATAATATAGTATTAACTTAAATTTTTCAATTTCGAGAGTAAAATTAGTTCACTTTACTTTTTCTTTTTTTTTTGATCCTATAAAAATATTTTAGTTTTTGAATAGTTTTTATCATTGAAATAATATATTAAATATTTAAATGTCAACAAAAATCAAAAAAGAAATTTTTTAGTTAAACAAAAGGTGATTCATTTTAAAATCGCATTTATTTATTGTGCTACGGATTTATATGAAGAACACTCGTATATTTAGATTTTTTGTGTAAAATCCATTTTTTTATTTTTATTCGAACGTTTAAGTCGAAAATAACATATATTAATATAGCAGAATAAAATAATATGTCCCTTAGGATTAATAATCTATAACTACAATGCGTATATCTCAATATTTTAAGGTATTGATTAAGAGACTTTTTTCCCTATTAAATAATATTCTCTAGATAATATTGGATCATAGAAAATTGGCGAATGGTAGAAGATGAAAAGTTTGTAGGAAATGATATTTATCAAAAGAATAGATTGATTGACATGTCAATATTAGTAATTAATATGTCGGTTATGAGAAAAATAAATCTTCTAATTAATTCCATTCGATAAAAAGCAAGAAGGAATATTTATTTTCTCTTTATCAACATATATTTGTTTCTTCCTATTTTAAAAATAAAATAAAACACAAGAATAATTTCTATAAAAAGTTGCAATTCCATTATAAACACCTCCATAACAATAAATAGGGTAATGCACTAAATTCTTGACTCTCATCTGAACTGTAGTCGTTATAGGAGGTTAGATAGGTGAAAGTCACCATCAACTTATTATAGATAAGACTTATATTCCTTGTAGATGTTATAATTGAAGAAAAAGAAAGACTATTGACTTATCCAAAATATGATTGGATTGTACTTTACTCGAACTATCTATCAGAAAAATTTCAATCAGTCGAAGTAAATGGTATGTTGATCACCGTTCGATTCTTGTCAAAACTTTAGAGACTTTAATCATTAAATAAATCTATTTAGACTTTTAAATAAACAAAGATGATATATTAGTCTTCTATTTTATAGTAAAATCTCTCTTTATTCAATATTGACAACTGAATTATTTTATGTTCTATAGAAGTGACTAATGAATCGAAAATATTTTCCTATTCATGTCTTTTTTCTATGTTCAATAAAAACATGAAAATAGGATACCTATCAATTTTAAAACTTTCAGGAAATAATATTCAACTATGGTTGAACATCTTATGACAAAACACTGATGAATCCATCAAGTCTTCACTAAATGATTTATCTCACAATTTGTCAACGAGTCATTGAAATATGCATTGTAGATAGGTAGAGTAAACTACCAAATAATTATGTCTTCACTTAGTGAAGAAACGTTTTTGTTTTTTGTGAATTATAATATCCACAAGGAACATTATTTCTACCTATAATGAGTGCATGTTTATTCGAATAACTTCAGCGCGAGTAACACCGGTCATTAGAACTTATCTTAGAGAATATCCACAGAAAATTTCATCAGTCTAGCTTTTAATTATGTCTGCGATTCAGATAGAAGCTGGAAGAGGATGAGGACTCTTGGCCAGTACCATATATATGATTTCAAAGAATCTAAAATCACACAATCTTTCTGTGTTCTTCAATTCCTAATTTTTCTATTGATCAATGTCATCTTAAGTAGCTTATTTATTAATAATGCAAACTACAATTTACCATCGGTTGAAACTTCTAGTTCTATAATCACTATTTATTCATGAGTAGCCAAGTCAGTGATTTCGACCGTGTCCAAACATTTTTCGGCGTCTTTCCTTCAGAATTTGTTCAAGTTTCTGCAGTAACACGCCAGAGAAAACTATGAGCTTGGAAGAAATATTCTGCACTCTCTTTGAAAACCCTAGAAAACTCGACGGAACAACAAAATGACTCGGTTGGAAACAAGTTGAAAGGATCCGTATCCAATCCGGTATAGAATGCAGCGCAACACTCATCATATCTCGATATCACGATGATAAATTCCGAATAAATATCTATGTCGTAGAACATGATCCGTACAAATCATTTCGAAAGTATCATACAACCGCAAGAAAAGCTAATCTTTCCTATAACTCATAGAAGTATAACGGCTGAATTTATCTGACAAAAAAAACTTAATACTTTTTCTCATTTTCCATGACGAACCCTGTACTCAACTAAACCGATATTCTTTTTCGGATTAAAACATGAGAAAAGATTATTTGAAACAACTTGAAAAGTAAAAAGTGCAGGGAGTGTCAAGCCCTTTTATACTATAAAAGTGACCATAATAATCATCAAAAGGATAAAATATGCTCACTTTTTATGGTCAACTTTCTAATCTCTTCAGGAGAGCTTCATTTTCGCAGCAAAAAATGCAAAAAAAAAATGATTTAGAAGTATTTTGGAAGAGAAGAGCGTATAGGGAAGGACAAGGCCTGTTATATTAGAAAAGTTACCGTTTTAATCACGAAAATAAATTTGATGATTCGTAGTAGACTAGAAAGTGAAGAGTGTAAGACGAAACTAAACAATCCGAGCCGTATCCTTTCGCCGTTATAGATGAATATATCGATAGTCAGTAACCGTGTCGGAAACGGCGGCTGGATCTCTACATCGTTTCTGAGTGTAGGAAGTGATGAAAATCGAGCAGAAAACTGAGGCTGGAACCGATTTTGGATCCAATCGCCGGAACGCATTAAAATGGTTTCCATATAAATGTAATGTACACAACCAAAAATTATCGAATTTATGAGTATTAACGTGTTTATGCCGAAAACCTGAAAAAAAAAGTTTTCCTACAAATTTTCATAATGACTTTGACGTTTAAGAAAAAGACTTTAGTTAAAAAAAGTCAAATTGAGGATACTTTTGACTGTGAACAATGAATTAAAAAGCAAAAAAATCTAAATTGTTGTAATGAGTTAATTTTATATTTGTGACCGAATGAATAATAGAATTATCTTATTATTTTCCTGTGTTTATTTTAAAGGTTAAACTAGAGATGATTGAAATGCAACCTGAACAAGAAACTGCCCATGTGGTTATAACGAATGTCTCTAACATGTTTGCTCCTCAATCATTGTCACTAGATAATGATCCTAAAATACAACGAATTCGTAAAATTCTTTCGATTACAATTGGTATTTTATTTGTAAGTTTTTATTTTTCTTTTGATTGTAATTGGATAATAATAATAACAAAAAAATATTCTATTTTGTTTTGTTTGAAATTTCTATTAATTAGATGATATATCTTTTATGAAAAAGATAAATTTCATTTTTATAGCAACGTGATTTTTCTCCGAATATTTAAAGAGATAGTTTCAAGCATTGTTAAAGACAAATAATTTCTTTTCAACGATGATCGATTTTCAGCAAATACTTTCTTTTTTTGTTTCTACACTTTGAACAGAAATATCCTTTTCTTTTTTTATACGGATGTCCTATTTTTCTCTTTGTAATCTTCCTATTCGCTCCTTATTTTTTATTTTTGTATTTCGTTTATTTCTTAATTTAAAATTGTTATTATTATAACCATTGAATTAAATGGCAAATAAGGCTGTTGGAAATATCCATTATATCTACAGCAGGCCTTAATCAACTATTATATACCTCGATTAGCTTAGAAATAGGGATGTAGAGCTTACGTTCATATCACCGTGAGTGCTTTTCCTTACTGGAATAGGGAAAGAAGATTACCGTTGTATGTAAAGTTTGACCAAAGATTTTCGGGGTAGAGGAATTCGCATTTGTAATCGGTTTTTTGAAATTTTGAGTTTAATTTTTTCTTTAAATATGATTTTTCAGTAAAACAACGATATTTTTGGTAAAAAAATTTTTTTCAAAAAAATCAAACTCGAAATTTCGAAAAATTGATTAGAGGTTCGAATTCTTCGACTCTGAAAACCTTTGGTCAAACTTTATAAAAAAATCAAACTCAAAATACTTCTCCTATTTGGAACAGGGAAATTGTTCACGCACATGAACGTGAACGTGAGCTGTACATCAGACTTCGAAGTCGGGTCACTTTTTTATAGATCGGTTCGGGACCGAAAGAAACTTCGTTCACAACAGTTTTTTCTCAATAGACAGTTATTCCATATTTTTCGGCTTTTATAAAAAGTGATAATCAAGGAGGGTTAGCGTGAAGAAACTTCCCCCTATCATCTTCAGAGGTGAGCCAAATATCAGAAAAAGTTTTGTCAAAAAAGGATAAAATCGTCGGGTCGGGCGGTCCGACAGAAAAGGTGGCCTGACTGGCCGTTTCAGAGTCTGCTGTACATCCGTACTTAGAAACTCTGACGTTAATTATTTCGAAAAAATCTAACTTGATCAATTGATACTTATGTTGATCATATAAGAATTGTAGGAAATTAATGCATCACTACTCAGGATCGTTGATATCTTCAACGTAAATGTATCTACACGCAAAAATCAGAAATTACATAACTTAGAAGGTGAAAAAACGTATTCAACTCATTCAAATTTGAAGGAAGGTTTCGAAACCTTTTGAATCTTGTTATTAATGTCGTTGAGTGCCTTCAACAGCGGTTGCTAGTCGTCTACATGTGATAAAATGAAAATGAAAATCAACTTGTTTCATATTAATCTAAAGATATATTTGACTAAATCAATAGTAGTCTCAATTGATCAATATTCATATTCTTAGAAAACTTGTTAACATTGATCCATAGGAATTCGAAGGATCGAGTTTTTTCAATTAATATTATATATTTTATATTTTAGGCTTTCTTTATAGTCGGTATGATAAGTGCAATATTCGGACACGGAATTGGTAATGGTATAAAAGAGACATCGCATGGTGCACAAGTTGGTCAATCTCTTATATTAGTTTTTTTCTACACTTTTGGATTATTCGTCACTTATCGATATTCTGCAACGGGTTTACGAGTGGTATGTTTTATCTATTGTTGCTTTTTTTTTTTGTAAATAAAAAATCTTATAAATAGTAAAAATCAAATGAAAGGAGAGTATGTTCGTTTTTCCTGAAATACTCCATATATATCTATACAATGTAAAGTAGAATCGAAATTATATTTAACGAATAAGTTTCAATCGAATAATCTTGAATAATATATTCCTATTAAAAATGAATTTTTAAAAATAACTTTTAGTTTGCTTGGTTGGATATAATATCAGTTAGTATGCTTATTACTGGAATATTATCTGTTCTCTTTTTGGATTTCTCACCTTCAACTACAAAGAAGTTAGCTTATGATCGTGATAGAAAAGATTTTATCAATGATCAATCATCATCTATCTATATTGTTATTCCTGGTGCAATTGCTGTTGGTGCTCTTGATGTAAATATTTTATTTCTATTAATTTTATAATTTTATTGTTTTTACTTTGTAGATAGTCATTATTAAATATGCCTTCCAATTGGCCAAACTTATTGATATTAAAAAATCTTTAGCCATTCGACAAGCTCACCGTATTCTTTATTCAATAACTTAATCATATTAATTTCTATTCGGATTTTTTTTGTGTAGTTTATCATATAGAAATTGAAATATAAATGTTAAAGATCTTTTTATTATCAATAAGATGCTAAATAGAAATATTATTTATATATTGAGATAATATTATTTAATAAACATCACTCTTTTATGTTTACTAAATCGAATAAATATAGTTGATATTATCCTATCCTATATTATTAACAAGATCAATATTATTTATGGAAATAACCAAATAAACAGAATCGATTTATTTAGATAATAAAAATCTATTAGAACGATTGTATAACAAAATTTTCTATTTTATCTTGAAGATAGTTTTTTGTTTTATTTCATTGATATATATTATTCTCAATCTCGATGATAATATAAATAGTTATCAGAAAAATAATTGGATTAACGAATTTATATTATAATCGAGAGTTTTATTATTATTGATATATAAATAGTATCTACACATAATATAATTGTCTAGAGTAACGATGCTCTTTATTCTGAATCTAGGAAAAATATCTGAGAGATTATTTTTTGTTAAATTAGCAATAACTATTTCTAATATCATTTTCTATAAGACTTCAAGTCAGACGTTAGTACAGTTAGATCCTTGATAATAGTCTCATCAATTTTGCGAGATCTGAAAGAAATCGAAAGTTTTCTTCTTTCAGAAAAATCGAACGCTAACTTTAGAAAAACATAAAAAATGAATCGAATTGATAAAAGAATGGGATAGTACAAATCGAAAACATGAAAAAAGAAAAACGAACTAAATATATTAAGTTTTTCGGTATAAAGAGATCTTATTTATAGATTTCTCTCATTAATAATATGATAAAGATTGAAATGGTAAGTACTTCCACTCGTTCATATAACCTTAAAAATTAGGTACCACAACTGTAGAATATCCGATTAATATATGCCCTCCAGACCATCGAACGATAGATGGAAAATTCGACATTGTTTATTTAGTTATAGAATGATTCTATACCAGTGATTAATAGAACGATTTTTGTTAACGGATAAATAGTGGAATTCTTAAATTCAGGAATCTTTTAAGTTTCTAGAAGTTGATCGGATTCCATAAAATTTCTTTGAATTTCCTAAGATTCTATTCGATAGTCACAACAGCTTTCGATGTTAATATTTCTGTTTCTTATTTTATTTTTGTTTGTTGATGAATTGAAGATTCAGGTAGGCAAACACATCCTATACTAATTCTATTAGGATGAGGAGATCGATAAAAACTTTTTCTCCTATATTTTAACAGTCGTTTTAAATAATATTTGAAAAAATTGATTTAAACATGTCAATATTTGTCTTGGAATAAGATAATATACTTCGAAAGAAAATCGATTGATAATTTTTAGTCTGATTATTTAGTAAAACGTAGTCACAATTATTTGAATTTTTCGTCTCAACATCTATAGAAAATAAATATTTCACTTTGTTAAAATCTAAAATGTCAATTTTGTTTTGATTTACGTGAAATTGTTTAATGTTCATCTCAGTTTTTAAAAAAATTCTAGGAAACCAATGTTGATAAACTAAGTTTAGAATTTCGACTTGAAACTTTCAATAGAGACAACTCTTAATAAGAGTAGACTATTCTCAAAAGTTTTCATTTCTCGATTGCCTTTTTTATCAAATAATAACATCGATTTTTCCCATTCTATATGTGTAGCCTGAAAAACATTCTTTTACCCGATAGTCAGATCTTAGGATAGAAACAATCAAAAAACCTCAAACGTTTTTCATAAAACCTTGCCTTTATGCAAAATTTAAAATCGAAATTAAAAAATCAATTATCCTGAGATAAATGACAACATTAAGTTAAAAACTAAGATCAAAATAGAGTATCTTATCCATAATAATATTTTATTTTGGAACTCTTTTCAGGATATTGATAACTGATTAAAATCTACATGATACATATTATCCCGATTCAAAAGCAATTTTATACTTAAAAACATTTTCTCATTAGTTTTTCTTCAATTGAAATTAAATATTATTTTTTTTTGTTTTTTTAATTTCGAATAAAATATTGATTAAATTAATGTTTAAGTCTTTAAATCCTTAACTATTGTGATTAATCAATGAAAACTAATATTCTTAGTGTATATAGATATTCTCAACATATCCCAAACATTTTTGTTTTTATAGACAAAAGTCTAAACATTATTCTATTGGTCTAAAACAAACTCAGATAATCTCGATACTATTTTTGTTATATAGTATAAGTATATATGCGGGTTATATTAAGTTAAACTAACGAAATCTTAATGTATTAGTGTTAGTGATTTGTGTTGACCAATAGCATAAATATTCTTTGGGTTTGTTTTTTTCGTTTTTAAAATATTGAGATAAAGAACGATCGGTAGTCATGGATTAATTTGGTTGTATTCTTTGTTGAATCGAGTTATTCTTGTCAGTTTATATATATTCTACATATATAATTACTTTTCATTTTCATTTTAATAATTTCTTTTTTATTTGACTTCTATTGATATTAATTTATTTTTTCGTAATATTATCAATAATAAGTAGGTTTAATTCAGTTGTAGAATGTCATTTCAAACTGAAAAATGGTAAATGGGTAAGATTTTTTTTCTCTTTCGGTTTTATCAGTTAAATTTGAATATCCATTGAAATAATTCAATATTATTTCGAAAAGAAAAATCTTTATTGATTATAAATTAATTTAAATATAAGAATCATATCTATGATTAGTTCGAAGAATTTTGACAATTTTTATTAAAAGATTCTAAAATTATTATTCTATATTAAATAGTGAAATATAGTTGAATTTCTATAGATAATAAAGGAATGATACTAGTTCACTTTTATTTTTCTTTCTCTTTCTCTTTATCCTATGAAAAAATCTCCTCATTTATGAATAGTTTTTATCATTGAAATAATATATAAAAAATTTAAATGTTAACATAAATCAATAAAGAAATATTTAGTTAGCAAAAAGTGATTCATTTAAAAAGGTCATTGATTGATTGTGCTACAAATTTCTATAAATAACTCTTCTATATTTATATTTTTTGTGTAAAATCCATTTTTTTAATTTGTATTCGAAGGTTTAAGTAAAAATGAATATTTTTTGATAAAGCAAAATAAAATAAGATGATTGTTAGGATTAATGAAAGATCACTAGAATAATCATATTTCAATAGTTGAGTCATAGTTAAGAGGATTTTGTTTTCTAATAAATAAAATTCCCTAGATAATATCGACCCATAGAAAAATGATCAATGGTAGAAGATGAAAAGTTTGTAGGAAAGTATTATTTATCTAAAGAATAGATTCGTTGTCATATTAACCAAATTCGAACTTCTTTGGATAATTATTCTTG
>CAJNOL010000699.1:54710-66510 GCA_905250125.1 Rotaria sordida | reverse complement strand
AATTTGAAAAATAAAAACTAATGGTTACCATACCTTATTATAGAAAAACATGAAAAACTGATAGAGACCCTAAGACTAATTAGACCTCAACATTTTTTTTAGGCATTTAATAAAACAAAAACAAAATGGAAAGAGAAATATGCAAAATTTTCTGCTTTATCTTTCTAACTTATTGAAAGTGAACCTTAAGGAAATGACAAGTTTATAATCTGATTGAGCAGTGTCTTTTCTTATAATTGATTCTCTAGGAATTATTAGTTAAAGAATAAATAAGATTAGCTCAATGGAAATTAAACAGAGATTCTTATACTATAGATTAATAGTTATCATCGTTTCGTATCACTTTTTTTAATAATTTTGCAATTTTTTTAGAATTAGTAGAGAATATACTGAGAATTTTCAAATTTTCCACAAAATTATTGAAATTGAAGAACCATTCGTTTTTTTTGCTTTTGACAAGGTCAATCGTCAATATTCTCTGATGACGTTGAAAGTTGTAGA
Source organism: Rotaria sordida (assembly GCA_905250125.1). Taxonomy (NCBI): domain Eukaryota; kingdom Metazoa; phylum Rotifera; class Eurotatoria; order Philodinida; family Philodinidae; genus Rotaria; species Rotaria sordida. The sequence continues at coordinate 66,009 of CAJNOL010000699.1, read as the reverse complement.
GTATACGATTTTCTTAGTTCTGTTGTTTTTCTGTTTTCTATGCCTAGCGCACTGTATTACCATAATCAGTATCAACTTGGTTTTTTTTCCGCTGTTCTATATAATATATAATCGATAATAAGGGAGAAAACAAGGAATTATCTCGCTTGTTATTTTTCCTTTCGTTGTTAGTTACTTTATCTTAGTGTTCTCTTGCATTTATTCTTAAGGCTAAACTGCGCAACATCAATATGCAATACAAACAAGGAAATGAAAAAGTATATATGATGGATGGTTATAATCAACCTCTTTCCAAACTCTTCCCATTCAATCAAGATCCTGAAATACAACGAACTCGTAAAATTCTTCTAATTATACTTGGCGTGTGTCTTGTAAGTTTTTATTTTCTCTTTGATTATCATTTGTTAATAATCCGAATAAAATTTTCGTTTTTTTCTCTTGTTTTGTTTGATATCTATATAAATAACATTAACAAGAAAAATAATATATTTATAGTTATATGAAAATGAACTTAACAGATATATATTTGAAATTTTATCATAGTTCAAGATTAGTTTTCTTTAAATATTCAAATCGACAAATTGAAGGATTTTCGAAAAAAAAAAAAATTGAGAATAATTATCTATTCCTTCGACTGAAGAGAGAGTCATGTCAAATAAAATCAGTTTCTATGTTTGCATTTATTCTCCTGGATATCTAAAGTGACGTGCTTTACAGAATGAGAATATTGACAATCGAATGTTTTCAACGTCCAACTTTAGTTTAATCAGATTTTAAAAAGTTTTCTTTTGATTCAATTAGATCTGGTCTCTCAATCTGATTGTGATTCGACTTGTCCGTGAATTAAAATATAATTATAATTGATTGAATAGATAGAGAGAAGAAGAGTATGTTTATTCATAGCCGCATCAATCCTCATAGATACCTTTGATGTTGGTATCGATTGGATTTATAAAGTAGGAAATTGTAGAGTGGGAGTTGAATATTCAGTCGAGTATCAAGCAAATCGCAACGACAACCGTTACTTTTATTTATGTAGAAAAACATATTTATCATCTAGTTTAAAAATCTGAGAAAAAAGTGTCAAAATTAGGAGTGTTAGGTCGAATCAGCAAGATAAATAACTGAAGAGGAATGTTTTTCTAGTTAAAGTAAAGTAAAGTAGAATTTGTTTTTAACCATTCTCAAATAAAGTTGTGAGATAATCTGAGAATAAAAGAAGATATTTATCTAGACAAAATCCATAATAATCTATCTAAAATAAAATTGATATTGTTAAAAATATATTCAAGATTGATCTATAAAAATTTGAATTAAATTAATATAAAATATAAATATTCTAGGGTATTCTTCTGAGTGGTATGATAAATGTTATATTTGGACCTACAATCGATATCTGTTTAATTGGTAATGGACATATTGCAGAAATAATTGAATATATTATTTCAATTATTCTCTACACATTTGGATTATTCGTTGTTTATCGATATTCTGAAATAGGTTTACGAGTGGTATGTTAGATTTTTTTATTTTTATTTTCAATATAGAATTATCCTTTTATAGAATATATTTCATATAAATCGATTTTATTTTAACTTTCAAAAATAAATTTCATTTGACTTTAAAAACTTTTTCAAATATAATTTCTATCTATTTTGTCTGATTAACTAATCAATCGAATATTCTATAATCATAGAAATTATTTTTTGTCAATCTATCGAAGGAGTATCTTTCAAAAAAGATCTTCGTTTAAAATAGTTTATTAATATATCTTCAATTGAGATGAGAATAATTTGTTTAAATTCTTCTCATCAAATAAAATAAAACAATCAGTTATATATCATTCGATATAACATTGAATCAACAATCAGTTTATTTATCATTTAATATAATATCATCTCTTAATTTATCTAGATATTTTTTCGTACGCTCTTCAATGAATTTTATTCATATAGATATATAACTAATACAAACTCAAATCGGAACTATCTTCGATGAAAAACTTTCTATCGAATTAATCTTCATTACTTTTCGAGATCGAAAACATCAACAAAATGAATCAATTTAAAGACGATAGGATCAGCCTTTTTTTTTTAAATCTATAAAAATAGAACGACTTTTGACAATTTTATTTATTTCGAGATCTTTTACATATCCATCAATATTCGATAGTTCATTTAAATAGCTAAAACAACATCTTAGATTTTTTTTTTTTTTCGAATAAAATCTTTCTATTTAAACTGATATATTAATATTTAACTTTTAGTTTGCATGGTTGAATATAATAACACTGATTATAGTTGGAATTGTAATCCTAGCTTTGTTCATCATTGGTATGACAAATTCAAATGACATTAACTTATCTACTCTTTACGGGGAAAATCCCACTCGCATAATTAAGACGCAAAAAGGACCTTTCTTTTGCGCTTTTTTATATATACCTGATTGTATTCTTACAGTAAGTTTTTATCTTATTCATTTATATTTATATTAGACGTTTTTTTATTTTCTAGATAATCATTGTTAAATTTGCCTTCAAATTGGCAAAAATTATTAATCATAAAAAATCTTTACCTATTCAACAAGTTTAACTTTTCATTTACTCAACATTTTAATCATTTTTAACTTCTATCCACGCTTTGTTCTAGTTTATCATTTATTATTTCTTTCTTATCGAGAAATCCGAAAATAAATCTCAAAGATCTTTGTATTATCGATAATTTGGTAAATCTAATAATTATATTTTATTTGAGATAATCTCTGATGACAAATGTCATTCTCTTATATTTATCGAATAGAATAAATATAGTTGAAACTTTCCTTATATTATATTAAGATGATAAAAATATTTTTTATGGAAAGAACCAATAAAATCAATTTATTCATTCGAATAAAAAAAAAGTTTATAAGAGCCATTATGTAACCAGATTTGCTACTTTATCTTCAGGCTAATTTTTTTATTATGACATCTCTTGGAATTCTGCCAGTGATGAATTCTTGAGGATTTTCGAACTCAAATAATAATAAAAAAATATTCTTTTTCTCTATGATCACATAAAAAAGGAATATTTCTTCAAGGTTACTATAGAGTATTAAACTATTATTATCACTAGTTTTTGAATGCCCTAAGTATAATAAAACGAAATAAATTGTAGATTAGACAGAATCAATGTCAAGGTAAGAGTATATCATAACAACTCATATATAATAGAAAAGACAATCAATTAAAAAACTCCTATTTTCTTGTTATTATCTGTAGCGTTTATTATCTGAGAAAGATTTTCGGTTTATTATTTGGAAAAAGTTGGACAAAGTTGAACAAGTTGTGTCCCTGAGAAAGATAAAAATTCTCGGATAATATAATAATCATTGGTTATAATGAATTGAATTCGAACGAAAACGTAACTCACCTATCCTGAGCTAATGTAACATGACGATATAATTATGATGAAATAAGATATAACTTGTTATCAAGTATTGCACCATCCTTCAACCTCTATAAATAAGAACAGAAACAAAAAGTGAGAATAAAACTACTACTATTCACATATTTAAGTGTGAGAAAAAAAAAAGAAGAACCTTTTATTTCAATAATCGGTAAGCATAGAAATATATTTTTTATGTGTAAATTTATACCAATATATAACATTAAACAGATTACTATTTCTAAGTTCGAGTTTTTTTTTCGTAGTAATGTGGCATCCTGATGATTTTGTATTTGTACCTGGTCGAACACCATTGACATCTTTGAAATTTCTTGTTTTTATTTCGATTATTCATTTCATAATAACATGTAGTTTAGAAATGTTAATGGCTAATCGTACTAAACCAATAAATTTACGTCGTATTCAACGTTATAATAATTTGCTTATTGGTATATATTCAGGTGTTACTTTTCTATTAACTAATATAATAGCATATAGAGATTATAGATTTATTTCTTGGAATCGATTATTATGTCATAGATCAACACCAAAAGGTTCATATGCTCTTATTTGGTATATATTCTATTTGAGTAAATTATGGGAATTTACTGATATTTACTTTGTTATTTTAAATAAAAGCCCAGTACTTATGCATTTTCGTTGGCATCATCAAACAACACCATCAGTAGTATTAGCTAGTTTACTTGGTGATGTATCATATGAATGGCCAACAATTGTTTCTAATTCACTTCTGCATACATTTATGTATCCACATTTTGTTGGTGTCTGGAATGCATATCCAATTCTTGTTGTGTTAGGTGCTTGGCAATTAATTGTTGGTCTCAGTTTGAGTATATATGGAATAATAGTTGGGTGTGATGGTTCATTTTATGCTAAACTATGGGGTCTCCTAATGTATATTACTTATACAATAGGTTATCTCAATGAACACTTTCATCTAGTTGATCGTCTTAGAGATTTTATTTCAACTTCTCGTCATGATTCCAAAACATTATAATGTTTGTTTGACTAAAAGATTGAATAACTTCTAACTAGAATAAAAAATGTGACTATGTCATTATAGATTTAAATAATAATCATTAGAGAATGACTAAGAAAGGTTCGTTATTTTTATGAAAAGTTTAAAAAATCAAATGATAAAACTTGTATATAATTATATAGATATTCTAATAGAATTAATTAGATTGAGAAAAAAAACGAATCGAATATATAATATTATTTCATACTATGTTAATTTGATGATAACCTTGACTTCTAGAGTTTAGTAGAATGACTTTATTTCTTAATTCAGTTTTATTGAATAGGCTAAACGTTTTTTTTTAATGTTTGCCTTGTCGAATGTTAACAATATTATTTATCAAGAAAAAAAGTTTCTCAATCAAGAAATAATTTTATTTTCTGGGATGTAAAATATCTTTATATATTTGTTAATACAAGACAGTTGTTAAAAAAATCTTCTTATAGTATAGAGATATTTTATTATATCAATCTATTGTTTTTCTTCCTTCATATTAAATTCTAGACAATTCGAAAATAAAACCAATGATCATTTTGACTAAGTTAACATAAATTTGAAGAGCTAGTTTTAATCATAATAATTATTTTAAAATTTATATAGATCAATATTGAGTTATCACAATTTCGATCATTTAAAATTGTTTATTCTAGAAAAGATAATCATTTTGTTTTAGTTAAATTAAAATCTATTTAATTCGATAGATATTTGTTAAATTAATTTATTTTATATTCTCTATGAAGAGCTCTTTTGATAGATTAGTTTTTATTTTATATTCGTATCTCTAACAAAATATATTATTGAATTATTATAGATATTTTCATTTCAAATAGGAACTTTTGCTTTTCTCTTATTTAGAACAAAAAAAATCATTTTTATATTCTTCAATTATTCTAAAGATGAAAAAATGATTTTAATCAAAATTAAAAATATATATGAAATCAATTTTAGGATAAATATTCTCTTAGATATTAATTTTCGAAAAATTCCTCCCTATTTATTTAAATAAGATAATCATAAATAGAAAAACTCAAGTGGATAACATATCATTGAAATCATTGAATTAAATCGATCAATATTATTTGTCTACTCTTTATCAAATGACAAAAACGATTCATATTGATTAGAGTTTTTGTTTCCGCTTATTTTCATCTTCTAAATCGTATAACGTAAAAACAAAATTCATATCCAATATCAATTATACAAATTTGTTCTATAGTTAACGTCTTGACAAAAATAGTCTTAAATCTTATTAACCAATTAACATTTATTTCGATAGTATAACATATTTTCATTTTGTTTTAGAACTTATTTTCTTCCCATGATAAAAATAATCACATATTCAATAAGATAATCAATTTAGAGAAAAGCATGAAAATGATTTATGTTTGCATAAGTAGATCTATCCTCTATTCAATTGTTTAATGGAAGATTGAGATATATTTTTTTCATTTGACATCGATATTGATATAAGAGGTAGAATAAATTCTATTATATAAATAGGATATATATTCTTATAGAATACTTCCATCTATTAATCGAACATTTAACTACTTATTTTTGATTATTGATTATTGATTAACTTTTGATAATGTCAATTGATGCTTGTTAATATAAATTGAAGAGCAAAAAAAAGTTAGTTAATCATGTAAATAATATTCTTGTCATATTTTTAGAATCTTCAGAGTATTAAATTTTTTATTTTAATCAATTAAATATGGGTTAAAGATTTTTTTATATTCAATTATTAATAGAATATTGTTAATTGTACACATTCTGATATAAAATTATCATTGATAGTCAGTCAAAAAAAAAAACCTGTTTAAATGAGCTCTAATGAAAAGATTTATTTAGGGCAAAGAATTCGATACTAACATAATAAAACATATATAAACAATTCTACATTTATCATTTTCTTCTGTTATATTTTATTGCTAAAATCCACGGAAGAAAAAAAGCTAATACATTCGAAACAGTTTGAAATTAATTTTGTTTTAAATAAATGTAAACTATTGTGGAAGAGTAATTAAAACTGAAATAATATTAATATTATTGATGATTGAGTATATTTATTCTTTTCTTTTATTCGGATTGAAATAGTACAATCACCATATTAGATTCTTGAAAGAATGGTAAAATCTTCAAACATCAAACTACAGAATATACCTCGACAATTTATTTCGATAACGAAGTGTAGACGATTATCATCAAGAGAAAAAAAATCTAAAAAGAATAAATATTTTCAATCATTGCATGGAATAAATCAAATTGAAGAAACATCCGTTGTTTTTTTTTTTGACTAGATCAAATGTCAATATACTCTGATGACGCTGAAAGTTGTAGAGTATACTATTTTATTAGTTCCCTTATTTTTCTGTGCATAGGAATGCATTACTACGATTAGTATCGACTTGTTTTTTTTTTTGCTGTTCTCTATAGTATGTAATAAATTCGACGGGAGAAAAGATACCATCTCGCTTATTTTTTATTCTTTTTCTCTCGTTATTACTAATTCGATAATCTGTATTCTCCATCGGTTATTCTACAGATTAAACGACGCATAATAAAAATGCAATACGAACAAGGAAGTGAAAAAGTGGGTATGATCAATACTCCTTATATACCTATATCCATACCATTGTCATTGAATGAAGATCCTGAAATAGAACGAACTCGTAAAATTCTTCTAATTATAGTTGGCGTGTGTCTTGTAAATTTTTAGTGTTTTTATATCTATATGAACTAGATAATATGAAAAAGAATAGATACTTTTTAAAAGTAACATGAAAATGAAATAATCAAATAAATATATTTGGAATTTTATTATAGTTCGAGATTATTTTTCTTTAGTTATTTAAAGAGATAAATTCAAAAATTTTCGAAGAATTATTTTTTTTAAAAAGAAATTCTTTTTTGGTTGAGTTTTTCGAAAAAATATTGAGATAAACTATATTATTAATAAAAATACATTAATCATCTTGTTTAAATAAATAAAAACAATAAATAATCAATGGTTTTTATAAATTAAGAAGAGTAATCGTTTTTTTTTAACTATTCTTTTACTCAATTCTGACATAATATAAGATAAGATAAGAGATTTATTCGAATTAATGTAAGATTATCTTCATCTATTGAATAAACATGAAAATCAACTATGTTTCATTCTAATCTAAAGGTTATTTTATTAAATAAAATTGTTTCATAGTTTTATTAAATCGATAATATAGTCTTTCTCTAACAGTATTCATACTCTTAGAGAAATTTTCAAAATTTATTCATAGAAATTCTAATAATCTATTTTTAATTGATGATATATATATATATTATAGAGAGTGTTTCAAAAGTAAGGAAACACAGAAAAACTTGAGTATCTCCATTAAGGTTTGAGTAAGCGAGCTAATTTTTTTTTATCAATTCAAAAAGTATGTTCAAGCTTTATATCCACAAAGACATCCCTAACGAGACCCTTTGTCAAGTATCACTATTGATCTTAACAAAAAAATTTTACTATTTCACAGATAAAAAATAAAATAATATACTTAACAAAGGATCTCTTTATGCATGCCTTTATGGATATAAACCTTGAACGTGCCTCTTGAATTTATAAAAAACTTAGCTCATTGGCTGAAGTTGTAATGGAGATATTCAATTTTATTTTCGATAAAGTCACTTTTGCACCGTCCTTTATATTATTTTATTTCCGACCTGTGAAAAAGTAAATTATTTTTGTTGAGATCAATAATAATAATTAACAAAGGGTTTCTTTAGGCATGTCTTTATCAATATAAAGCTTGAGGATGGTTCCATCATTGATAAAAAAAACTTAGCTCGCTTGCTCAAGCCGCAATGAAGATATTGAATTTTTTCTGTGTTTCCTTACTTTTGGGACACCCTCTATATTAGGCTCTTTCTCTGATTGGTATGATTAGTGCCATTTCTGAAAGTGGATTTAGAATTGATATGCAAGACCCACAACGTGGTATGGAAATTGGTCAATCTCTTATTGGAATTGTTTTCAATAGGTTTGGAATATTCGTTCCTCATCAATATAATAAAAAAGGTTTACGAGTGGTATGTTACATATTTTGTTTTCACTAATTTAATATACTAGTTTTTATAAAATATATTTCAACAAAATCAATTTTATTTTAACTCAAAAAACAAATTTCATCTGACTTTAAAAAAAAAACTTTTTTTCAGAAGAAAATTTTTGTCGATTTAACCTTAATAAATAATGATTCGAATAGTTTGTAATCATAAAAGTTCTCAATTTATGTTATATAACATCTTCATCAATCGAAATTTATTTTTATGTCTTTTTCAATGCATTTTTCTTTACTAAAAAATAATTTCGATGCATATATAGAAATAATGTTAACCCAGACTAGCAAAAATATAGTGAGAACGCCTTATATGATTAGTCTAAAGTGTCCAGACTACCAGTCAGATCTACCCTGAAATATTTGGCATATCCTTCTTGAGGAATGTTCTGCAACTATATCTCGACTAGATTAGTAGAACAAAATATTATTTCCCTATTAGGTTTAACTAAGAATCAAACGGTATTATTATTAAGAGGATAAGATAAAATATTTTCTATTAAAATAATAGTTTATTTTTAATTTAAACCTTAATAATTTAGATTATAAAATCAATTAAATTACAAAAATTTAGTTTATTTTTAAATTTTGATTGCAAAAATTGGAATCTAAAATAAACTTGAGTTACGGTAGAAAAAAACATTTTTGTCACCTTCAAGCTATTTTTAATTTATTTTTATATTTAATAAGAATAATTGTTTTTTTTAAATATAAATTGATAACATGGAGTTTCCAGCGATCAGGCAAAATTTATCTCAAAAAAAAAAAGAATAATTTCTAAATTTATCTTATTTTATTTTCTCTAACTAATTTTTATTCATATCAAAAACTAAAGAAACTCTGAGTAAAATTCTATTAAATAATAACTTAGAATGTCTATTGACATGTAGAAGTTGATAATTTGATCATATTGTTCAATCATCTAATCGAGAGATAAGTGATATATTCGGATCCGGATAGTTCCTACCGAGGATAATTTTTCTCGAATGCAATGACCATTTAATCGTAAATGAAAGAATTCAAAAGAAAATTGACTGCATCGATTGTCTTCGGGGACGCTCAAGACGAACAGCAACATTCCCCATTAATCTCTGGAATATGGCAGCGCGTGTGAAAAATTCTATGCATCGAAAATTGAACCGGCCATTTCAATGTAAATATCTCACATTATGGACATTTATGGATAAATTAATAAAAGAAAATAATATATATTCGAATATCATTAACACTATGTCTGATGATCAATCATCAAAACGAAAAAACGAAAAAACGAATCCTTAAACCAACGATTACACAATTTAGTTCAAGATTGACATACAGACATCAACGATCAGTTAAAACATATCGAACGTTTATTATCTTTCTAGAGTCTCGTGTTTGTTTTCTGTTGTTGTTCATTTACTTGTGTTAATATTAAAGGATATTCTCATATATCTCATAGATATGTTTACTTCAAAGCATTTTTACGAGCAAGTATTCTACCGAGCAAATATTCGGCGGGCAACTGTTCTAAACCCGATATAATATATATGCCTTTGGATCTAACATTGATCTCTACATTTCTATCATTTAGTCTAGTTCGGACTCGATCACTGCATCAGATTATAACTCGTTGTATGCAATGTCCCAGACGCTCTTACTTTTTCGATTTAAAATCTTTTTGGATATGCGACAGGATAGTTGAATATGTCAATAAAATGACTAGACATAATAAATAGAATGACTCCAGTCAGTCGAGTAGTCAGGATATGTTCTCTGGACTATAAATGATATCGGACTGGTCATGTACCAGTCTGTTTTGAGAAAAATATGAAACAAGACCTGCCGTTACTATTAGAAAAGTGACTAGTCTTTTAACCCATCCTTTGTTCGACTGGGAAGTCAAATCTGAATTATGTTTGATAAAAAACTTTCTATGTCACTAATCTTCGTTATTTTTCGAGGTCGAAAACATCGACAAAACTAATCAATATCAACGTGTTAGGAACATGGTTTAAAATGTCTATTTAAAAAAAAATAATTTTTGACAGTTTTAGTTGTTTCGACAGGTTAGATAGATGTGTTTATATTTGAGATTTATTGAAAAAAGCTGAAACAAAACATTAGATAAATATTGTTCCAAGAAAATATTTTAATTGAAACTGATATATTCATTTATAATTATTAGTTTGCTTGGCTGAGTATTATTGAATTGATTATATATCCTATTATAATTATTGTTCTCATCTTTTTTTCTATCAGAGCTAGACCTGCTGCAAACCTAACTTATGATCATTTCATAACTTATGATAATTTCAACAAAATTCTTTTCATTGGTGAATCAATAACTCTCTTCTTCGTTATTATTATTTCTATTGCTTGTTTCATTCTTACAGTAATCATTTTATCTTATACATTTATATTTATATTATACGCATTTCATTTTCTAGATAATCATTCTTAAATTTACCTTCAAATTGCCAAAAATTATTGATACAAAAAAATCTTTAACCATTCAACAAATTTAACTTTTCATTTAACTCGAGATTTTAATCATTTCAACTTATATTTAGTTTCTTTTTTTTTTGTAGTTTATCATTTATCATTTCTTTCTCCCTTTGAAATCTAAAAATAAATCTCAAGGATCTTTGTGTTATCGATAATTTGGTAAATCTAATAATTATATTTTATTTGAGATAATCTCTGATGACAAATGTCATTCTCTTATATTTATTGAATCGAATAAATATAGTTGAAAC